>JAVIWB010000334.1:0-151160 GCA_031893035.1 Dermolepida albohirtum | reverse complement strand
TCTGCCTATTACATCGTTATAATTAAAGCAGAAATTTATTAAAAAATCATCTTCGAGTTTTCAATAATTATCATAATAATAAAAAACACTGAAATCGATAAATCATAATTTAACTTTAAAATTATAATGCAAGATTAATTATTGAATTTATTAAGCCGATCTGACCTTGTTATGTCGCAATTTCGGAAATTTGATATAGGTCGGCGATAGCTTACTGTCCTTTCTCCGCTACGAAAATAGTCTCGATGAAATTTGATGTAGGCGTAAAAAAAATCTGAATATTCAGAAAAAGAAAACACAATAGAAGTTAATACTCGTCGATAAGAGTAAGTGAGAAAAATTCTTACTTTTCGATATTTTTTTTCCCTAAAAATGTAAAACTACACGTGTACGTAAAAAAAGAATGAATGCAATCATATAGATCCTCACAAATGAGAAGAAATTAAATTTCTTTGTTGAAAATATCAAAATTTTCTTCTAAGGTAAGTACTATTTAATAACTGCATAAAAAGTAACGTCTTCAATAATTGGATATTTTTCAATTGCATTCTTTTACAATGCAGGTCTTAAAATGAGTTTCGTATGTGTAGATATCTTTCCCGAGTGTTCCAGCATACAAATAACAAAAAATAAAAATGCGTACCATAAAAGAAATGCAAACCAAACACGTCCGACCAAATGTGACTTTTACAGTCTTAGAAAAGAAATAATACAAACGGCAAATTAATTAGGAGATTATTGAATTAAAAATATTACTAACAGTAAAAAAAGCTAAGAGATGGAGTTTATGAAAACGATAAAGAAAATATGATTAGAGAAAACTAAATTTATTGAGGATGTTACGGGCGCGTAATATGGTGAAAAATTTTTACTTTCAGCAAGTGCACGCCTCATAGTACAAGGACAGTAAATCATGTACAAATTTGGATTGGACTCCTTCCAGATTTGGTTTGAAACGCATGGGCCCATTAATTGGCTTCTTAAGTCATCGTGCTGAATGCTATTGAATTTTTTATTTGATCTATAGCAGTATATATTCAGAGAGTACCTAATAATTTAGAGTAATTGTATAATACAATAACAAATGCGGCGAATCAAATCACACAGAAGATTAGAAACGCAAAAGAAAAACTTCCGTGAAATGAATGTGATTGTCAATATCAAAACGATCAACATTTTGATCATCTATTGTAAATTTATTTATGTTTTCTATTAAAATCATGACTTTCATTTTCTAAAATTCTCATTAACTTGTTATCAAGTTGACAAGTATACTAGATCAAATTCTTTGCATCCACGACTAACTATATTTTTCTTAAACAAATGAAATTAAATACTTAGCTTTCTAGATTCAAACACGAAACAGCATAACATTCGAATTTTCAAAATTGACATCACTTCCAGAATTACCGGAAGTGCTTATATGTATCTATAAAAATGTCAAGTTTCCGATATTATTCAATTGTTAAATTTAATTCATAATAATAATTAAATTAGCTCTACATATGGCGTTGACAACCCAGTATACGTATGTGCCCTTTCTATTATGTCAGTATTATTGGTATTTAATGTACATTACGTCTAAATATTTACTACTGTGACATAGTGACAAAATTACTATCATCTAACTAGTAATAAAAACAAACAGGTCTTAACAAAAACAGTTGGCTTTCATTATTTATGAAATAATGAATATATAATATATTAATAGTGAGTGATATTTTAAAATTTTGAATATTAACTAATATTTAATTAAAGAACTTACTTTTTCTCTATATTGACGTCTCGACGAGTCTAAACTTTGGATGAGATTCGTTGCATGACCCAGGAAGAGAGCATAACACGTCGCTCCGGATATCATAGACAGCATTGTAAGCCACATGTCCGTTAAAGATTGTGGTGGGAAGCGACCATATCCTATGCACAGCATGTGAGACATCGCCTTGAATAAGGACCAGGAATACTGTTCCAACCAAGAGGCCTCCTGAAATAACAAACACGAGGAGGATTTCATCTTAAAAGGTTTACGTACGTCTCTTTGTCTTTATAATAAATAACTCTTGACATTTCAGCCGACTTTGGACTTTAGCCGTTCTAACAAAACGGATAAAAAGATGAAAGAAAAGGAAAAGAAAACGTTTCCTGAGATTTTTCAGACTCTTGTAGTGACACTCGTCTGTTCTTAATAAGTGCCATCAAAACATCGGAAATGTTCATATACTGTTTTTATATAAATGTGCAAATCATGATTTTCTATTTTTACCCTTGCGTTAATATTCGAAAATGATTTAGTACACATCCGACTAAATTTTGTAATATTTACGGTTAATTAAATGCTTATTAGCAACTGCCAATGAAAATATTTGATTGAGTATAAAAGAATTTTCTAAATTTAGTTATATACAAAACTACTGTTCGATGTAAAGTATACAGTATGTATTTTATTACTTTGAGTTATATGAATATGAAAATCTATTACTTCATTGAAAAATAATTAAGCTTTTATTTTAACGATAGTGCGTACGAATATAGGAAATTGGTATACATAAAAGGATAATTCATAGTAAAGTTAGAATCCCCAGATCAAACCTCTAAAAGACCCTATGATGTAAAGAGCGAGCTCTAATTTATAGAAAGATTAATTTGCATCATTAAAATGACAAAGGTTAAGATCATATTCGAACTTAAAACTTAAAACAACATATCGGCACCGCTCAAGATAATGAAAAATCGATAGGGAACGATAGAGAAGTACATACATGAATGTAAGTCTTATGTTTTTTCTATACAAAGTGTTCCAGATAACATTTACAGTAAGGGGATTTGTCTTATTATAAAAGATATAGCTCTTATTTAATTAGACGAATTATTCCTAGTGAAATTATAAAATGTTTTTCGATTCCCAAATTTCCATGTAATTAAAGAGTTATAGCAAGAAAAATAAATCTGTCAAATTTATTCCCTTGCTATACTCTTTTTTACCGTAGTTGATATATTGATTTTATTGGCACTTTTTAAGGTCTTTTTTATACATAATTTAAATATCGAGTTAGATTTTTAAAACTTTTAGTTATAACCCCTATATTAAATTTTTCTTATGAAACACCAATTGGGCTTTGATAATTTTTTAATATGTTTTTTATCCTCTTTACAATTCGCGTGTAATATCTATTAAAAAATATTAAATCCTATAAAATACTCTTACAGTAAGTAGTTTGTGAAACAGGAAAAGAAAATTATATAAGACGTTCACACAATTGACTGTTCTAAACTTTATTACGTCCCGCGTGGTGTCTACCTATTCGTACTGCCTAATTTGTAATGTGAAATGCTATCAAATGCTGTAAGAATAGATTCACGAAGACCTTTAACGTTATTAAAGATTTGCAAGTACATTCAAATTTTACGGAGCTTCAAACAAAAATATTGAAGGAAAATTTAAGTGGCGCAAGTAGAGGAAAATAGAGGAATATTTTAGCAATTTAGAAGAGTCATATTTGTTTAATTACGATGAAACAAACCCAGCAGTTGATGTATTTGAATAAAAAATTATAAATATAAATATTGTATCTCTACATTTAATAAAACAGTTTTATGTGAAAGGATGCCCTTGATTATTATAATACATAGTTTTATTAAAGTCAATCAATGTAAATAAATTTAATTACATTTTTCTAGTTTGAGAAATATTAATGGTATTTTTAAGTGGTTATCAAAGTGACCCTAAGGACAGTATGATATTTGGTAACATGTCTTTTTGTCTCTATAAAAGGGAAAAAAAGTTTGACGAATAGAACAAAGAAGAAATATCTTCAAGGCTATGATAGGGTCAGTAAAGATGTACAGGTCTAGAGGTGTGGCCTGTTAATAAAAACTTGAGATGTATCGCTTCCAGCAGAAATGATCTACTAGAGCAGATGTTGTGGGTTAATTTTACTGGAGCGTGTTAGAAATGAGAATATCAGAGCATGAATGAAAGCAGAAAATACTATAGTAGAGGCAATATATGGAAATCAATTAAAATGGCATGGACATCTATGGCGAATTAAAGAAGAAAGAATACCACACACAGTTTAGAAATGGATTTTGGAGAAAAGAAATAAAAGGGGAAGATTTGCACCATTTCATGAAAGAGAACTATACTTAATTATACAACCAAATTTCAGCTATCTAACTAGAAACTTAAAATTACCTAAAGGAGAACTATACTATAAGTATTTGGTCATGGTAGACGCACATTTATGTCAAAAAGATATTTTTGATTACTCTCAAAAGAAGACGGATTCTCTCTGTGTAATAACATTGACAATTTTGGAGACATTAAGGTATAAATGTAATCCAGAAGAATAACATTAATATTTAAAAAATATTTGTTATATTTGAAAAGTATTAATTCAGAATCAGACGCCATGGTAATGTAATGGTTACCCTAGTTATCCTAGACCAGTTCTTTTAATTTGACATGTTGATTACAAAGGTTGGCCGGTGTTAGTATACAGAATCTTATAACTTCGAAGATAATATAAAATATACAAGTATATGTAAGTAGGCGATATATTGTCGCGTATTCAATTTAAGTGACTCTGAAAAATGCATGATCAATTAACCACAAAATATTCCTTAGGAACTGTATATAGACTAACAGTGTAATGTAAGGCTAAGATACCAGTTGTATCAATTCCCTCAATTAAAAGATAAATCCGGAGGATTGAGGGTGCAAAAGATGTGAAAGGTTCTAATGTTATAGGGCAAAAACACTCTACGGGAGCAATAAGCCAGGACGGTGAATGAAATAGAGTCATCTACAGACAAAGATGTCGTAGAGAAACAGACCAGTGGAGAAACTCAATCAGCTAGGTGATCTGGAATTTATAAGGCTATGAAAAAGCTGGTGGAAGAGGGCTAAGGTTATATAGAAGCTAAATGAGCTGTAATCTACGCTAAGGGATGTAGGATAAGGCATGAGGACTATCTGGTCTGAAAAGATAGCAGTAGAAAAGACTTTAGGGCTACCTCAAATAATTTAATCTAACCTAGTTAGAATAGTTCTATCAAATAATATTGTTGATATTTCGTTACATTTCCGTGCTCTTATATTTATCTCCATTTCTTTTCATCTATCCTCGTATGTAGGTTTTGTTCTTTCTTAACCGTCCAACTAACTAACTTTTCGTTTCTTTTGTAAAAAAATAGTTAAATTTTGATTATGACCTTATCTAAATTAAGAATTTATATCTGTTTAATTACATATTTTATTATTCTGTGAAACTTTTCAATACCCGACTGTGAACTCTTTCTTTCTTGTTTCTTAATTTAAGTTTTATAATCAAATGACTACACTCATAAATCACGTTGTTTCGCTATCGTGCTATTTAATCTTCAAACAATTACATTTGATAATTAGCAATTGCAAATCTCTTTCTCAGTAAGTGCTCATAGGATTAAATAATGTCTGAAGAATTACTTTTACAGGTAAATTAGACTGGATCTAATTTATAATCTTAGGCGGAAATGTTATTTCTTTAGTCGGTCTTAATCTCTTTATAATTAAATTCAACGTAATTTACTAAATGAAGCTAACGACTGCAAACCTCATATGTTCTTCTGCCCCAAATTATTATTTTGAAGCTATGGATATTAAATACTGAAGTTAAATACAATTAGTTGTTGCAGGCGTCAACGTTGCGGATGAAAATGTAATGTAAATCTATTGAATATTTATAATTGTGAAATATGACTGTCACCAATTTTGGTTATTTAGATGGTATTTTAAATAATACATTGATGAATTTCACAAGGAATATCAACATTCTAACTTTCTAATGCCATTGATATAGATAGACAGCAATTTATATTTGATATTATTAACATTAGACAACATCGAAAAAATACTTTGAGAGAAGTGAGCCAGAATCTTCATTGTTACATCATTGACCGTAACTTTAGAGTAAAACATGGTGAAAAATACTACGAACTCAAAATTACAAACAGTCGTCAACAGTAACACCAATTGGGCAAATAAATAGCGCATCAAATTAAACGAGGCCAAGTCGATACAAGTCAATTTTACTAATACGACAGTCTTCTTCAGTTGACAAGGTTTAATAAATTGCTTCATGAGACCCAGTTTTACATGCAGAGGGGGAAATAAAATGATCTTTCGTTGACAAGTGACTGATGTAGAATGTTCGGATTACCAGATTTGAGGTCAGATCTTGGCGGTCAATTCGATCGCATCTAATCCTTCTCATGAGGTCTGCTGTCCCACATACATAAACAGGAATACTTGGTATATCCGCGTTCCTGACCAAGAAGGAAGCAGACCATTCATTTTAAGGTCAACACAGACGTGCACAGATGCATGTGATATTGCAGTATTACGTCTTCATATTCTTTACGCAAACAAACTGAATGGCCTATTGCTGCGACAAATAAATTTCCATTGTGAAGGATGACATACTTCAAGCTCCGCTTTAAGCTATCGATGAACACTCACCATTCAGTAGCGTTATAGGATGGTGTTCCAAACTCCTCCACTAAATCACGTACGTTATGAAAATACATAAATCCACCGTCACTTTGAAAGTATCGCAGAAACGCATTTTCTCTTGATCGAAAGTAGGATAGATTATCTTTTTTCAAGCAAGTTTATCTCGTGCAGTTTTGATGCCAAGATCTTTACCATACTAGCATTCCTTTATTTCGGAAGAGGATAATTTTTTGAAAAATGACACTAGAATTTCAGCTATACTGCCTGAGCTATTGTAGCTATTGTAATTACTGACCTATGACTGGGTGCGTTATCCTGATGCAAGAGAACACCTTTTCGCAACTTCCATTGTACTTTTTATTTTATCGCGTCACGTAATTTGGGAATTAAGTTGGCATAATAAGCACTTGTATTTGTGACTCCCTGAAGGTTGCATCTTGAATTTTCTCGGCGCTGAAACTAGATGTGTGCATTCCTTACTCTGTATTTTAGTTTCTACATCATAATGATGAATCCAGGACTCATCCATTGTCACAAATCTGGCAAGAAAATTTTTTGTCGTGTCTATACCCCGTTAAAAGACGACTGCAAATGTCTTTTCGAGTTTTCTTGTATGCATCTGTTAACATTCGTGGTTTTCATCTTGCAGACAATTTCTTCATGTTTAATTCGCCAGTAATTATATTATATACCTCATGGTATGAGAGACCAGTATCTTCAACTAGTTGTCTAATAGCCTCACGTCGATCTTACAGTACGAGTCAATGACCGTTTTAACATTTTCTTGGGTATTGACGGTTATGGGCGCTCCACTTGCATGTTCGTTTGTACACGGCTGTCTACCACATTTAAACTCACGACACCACCTTTTAACTATGTCATATGATACTGCATATTCCCCTAATGGATCTACTAAATTTTGATGAATTCGAGCTGGGATCATCTTTTTTAAACGCAAGTATTTAATCATCGCTCGTTGTTCGACACGATCCATTTTGATATTGATATGTGGCTCTCTCGATCTCGGGCATCTATTGTCGGCACACTTTAACAGATTCAGACATGTAAGCCTGTAGCGTTAGTCTACGGGTTACAATACGGAGTACGGACCAAAGGGATCAGCCCTCGTATATTATTTGAGATGAGCGAAGATTTTCATTCAGTCGCATACATCCAGTGGATCTCTTAACATGCATCATTATTTAATGTAACAATAATAATCAGATGTTGGTTCAACCCATCTCATATAATTTTTGTTTAACAGAGCGAGATAAAGCATAAGTAACATTTAAACGTTTGCCTGCAGGATGTTCGATTTAAGTAATGGAAATACGTGGACGTTACTGTACATAAGTTGCAAAATCTTGCAAAGAAGTTTTATATTTATATATTCATGCAAGATATACATATGTGATTCAATAATTGCTATTTTCTGATTTTTCTCATCAAATACAACATTTCCGATGAATTTTTAGATGATTAAATCTAAATTTTTTCAGTGATATGCAAACACATAAAATTATAAAATATGGTCTGCAGAAATACCTCATGTGTTTGTGGAGACCCTTTGATATCCATAAAAGATTGGTGTATGGTTGGCGATGCCAAGGAAATTAATAATGCGTCTCATTTCCTTTCATGCTATTAAATAACAAAATATGAGCTTAAATCGCTTCATCGAAGCACTTCAAATTGGTGAAGATACAAGTTGGATATTTTTAACAGCATGTGTAGCCGCATAAACGGTTAAATGATCTGGAGTAGTTCATTGAGGTTTTAATAACTAGAGACCAGTGGCCTCTTCAATCACCAGATGTAACACCACTTAATTTTTTCATGTTTGAGTTTTTAATAAATAAAGTGCATTTCGAACGTCTTTAAACATTATAAAAACTACAAAATGCTATTGCAGAAGTTGTTAGCATTACTTCTGAAATGCGATATATTTACCTTTAATTATATAATAAGAAGGATAAATTTATGTATAATTTATATGTATATCTATAGTATAAATACAACAAAAACTAGTAAGTTTGAATAAATTATTAATAAAAGGTAATTTAATTTGCGTAATTAAAAGAAATAAATTTTTCTTGCAAAGTTTAATATAATTACTTGTGATAAACAGTCTATATTATATGTAAATTTTAAGGGTGGTTAATTGAATTATTCAAAATGGGTAAATAAAACCTCTTAAAACATCGATGTTCATATTCTATATACGCTTCTATATATGTACTTCAGCAAATAAGTTGGCGCATCAGCAGATGAGGAATCACAGTGTCGTAGCTGGATACACGATAAAAATTCGCGCAGAATAAATTCGTACACGTTTTGTCCCTAAAAACACCAAAAACACACTATTACTGTGTATTTCTTTTTGTTTTTGATTTTCACTCAGTTGCATATATTTTGGAAGCTTTTCTTATAGTACATTCTATGTATCTTTTACCGCGGATTCAAGTGCGACCTGTAATTAATTATGCTGATGGTAACACCTTAGTTGTCGAAATACGTATTTATAATACGAACATTGATTTGGTAAAGGGTTTTATTTACCTTGTTTGATTAACCAACAGACCTGACTATAGATTTTATTGTTTAAATAACCCAAGTTATTTGTGTAATATTGTTTACTGGATATCTATTTGGTAGACGGACTCTATATTTTCTTGAAGTTAAAAAAAACCAGTGTTATACACTCCGCGCAACATGAATAGGACCACCCGACTTGTTGCAAGCTTTCGGTGGTTTGAAAAACAATTCATTTACTAAAAATACAATGCAAGTATGTAATGGTATGATATGGCAAATAATACGCATTATTGCGCAATAGTGCCTAACGTTATGCATTGGGTGACGTAAGTACCACATACATATAAAATGCACCGCGCCGGTTGGATACGACCAGTATTTAATAGTAAGCTACCGGATGAGTGTCGAGTTACAACGTGTATCCGGATAAACAAACATCTGTAATTAAGGGTATTGTGCAACGATGGGACGACAGAAGTGCTTAAGTATGGAAGAAATTGGAAAAATTAAAGCGTTCCATCAAGAAGGGTATTCCTCAAGGGCTACTGCAAAGAAAATAAGTCGATCACACCAGGTTGTGAACAATTTTATTAGGGATCCCGAGAATTATGGAAAACGTTTTAAAGGGCGAACAACATCCGTTACAACTAAGAGAGAACGTCGAGCCATATTACGCGAAGCATCGAATTCGGCATTAACGGTAAGACAAATCGCGAATTTGGAACAAATGCATCGGTAAGAACTGTACAGAAGTTACTGAAGACCTGTCCGCATTTAAAACGTTTGAAAATTAAACGACGGCCTCCTTTAAGGGAATTTCAGCGCACTGCACATCTTCAGTTTGCTCAAGCAAAAATGGGGTGGACAAGAGAATGGCAAACTGTTATTTTCAGTGACGAGAAGAAGTTTAATTTAGATGGCCCGGATGGGTTTTCTTATTATTTCCACGATTTACGTAAAGATGAAGTGATTCAGTCACGAAGGCGAGCCGATGTTGGTTCAGTCATGGTATGGGGAGCTGTTTCCTATAACGGACCTGTTGATTTAGTAATAGTGAAGGGCAGACAGAATTCGGAAAAGTACGTCCAGCTGCTGCAACAGGTGAAAGACAAATTTTCCAACGTTATGGCAGGTGGGCCATTTATTTTCCAACAGGATAATGCCAGTATTCACACCGCGCGCATTGTTCGACGCTGGTTTCAAGAACAAGGCATGGAGGTTCTCGATTGGCCATCGCTCTCCCCCGACCTGAACATCATAGAAAATGTTTGGGGATGGTTGTCGCGTAAATTGTACTCCAATGCTACCCAATTCAGTTGCGCTGACGAACTAGAGCAGGCGCTGAAACGAAGTTGGGCGAAACTTCCCGTTGACTACTTGAGAACCCTGTATAATTCCATTCCATCCCGACTATTTGAGGTTACAAGAAATAATGGCTAAAGTAATCATTATTGAACAATAAAGTATTTTGTTATTGCAAACGAATCTTTTATTTTGTAGATTGGTCGTATTCAAGTGGCGTTTAATTACTCTACTTATTGTCATTAGTAACGTACATTTGCACTGACTTTTACAAAAATTATATTTGGTACCTACATACATCTTTTTATCAACCCTCTTATTTTCGAAAATAACAATTCCAGCGCGCTACCATGTTTATACCAACTACAAATGTCATATATGCAGTTGGTCCTATTCATGTTGCGCGGAGTGTATAATACAATTTGAATTTATGTATCCAGATTGGATTATTATTATTTGTAATAATATCGGATATATTTTTGAGACCCTTCAATGCGAAAAATTTGCGTAAACGTTAAGGTAAATTGCTTGAATATACTTACTTCGCGCGATAAAACAAAGCTATTGTATTATTGCTATTGCTTTTCAAGTAAACATTGTTATGTAAATAGTTTACACTATATGCACGTATGAGGTTTTATCACTTTGTATATTTATTTATCGTTCGTTTATTTTTTCCACTGTGGGTGTTACCTAGTGCAGCTAGGAAAAATGCACACATGTGTATTACGATACTAATGTTATCTAATGCTATCGAGTTTTTATTTATTACTAATTTAAGGGACTTATTCAATTGAATATATTACGGGGACTCTCCCTACAGTATTTGTACTTGTGATTTTTAAATTGATCAATTATAAGGCAGATGAAAAATTTAGAAAAATTATATCGAAACGCGACTTCGTAAAAGTTCTTTTCTTTTGATTGATTTTTAATAAATAGGATTATAGTTTTTCAAGGTTAAGCGTATAGTACTGTTAAATAAAATAGGAAATAATGTTCAAATAATATATAATAAAATATAATAGTTCTAAATATTCTCTCTAGTAAATTCTATTAGTAGCTATTATACTAGCATAAAAAACTGCGGACGCGGTATAAAATTATTTATTTGAAAATGCTATCACCTACCAGACTTTCCGTTAAGCATTATTCTAGTCTTTGGGGACGCTCCTTAAGTAAATTGTGTAACGTTCGTATTGTAATTCTTTAAATGGATTACGCTATGTGATTTTTTTAAGCGTTTTTTCTCACAGCATGGATGGATTGCGTTGGATCGAATTCTTATTGAAATAAAATATTAGAAATATTCAGAAGAAGTCAGTCATTAACATTTCGTTTTGTCTAGAAATAAGTTCATTAATAGGTCAAAATAGTTCTGCTGATTAAAAATGATCCACTTGTCTCAAATATACTGGATGTCCCAGACATGCAGATAAATCTGTCAGGAATGCACAGGTTTTGTAAAAATTGTATTATTATTATTATGACATAGGTTTCTGGCACTTCTTTAGCTTAACGCCGGGAACCATTTCCTTCATACCGCATATGTATCTATGGGTTTGAGCTCAGACTGTACACGGCTGTAATTGTACGGTTCCATTATCCATCACAAAACAGTATTTTCTACAAGTTTCATATTTTGAATGCCCATTTTAAGGTTGTTATCATAGCTGGATTATGTTGATCAAATGATGAATATTAGTCAGGTTGTGAGATCTACTGTTGATTGAGAAATTTTCTGGCTATTGCTGTTGGTCTCATAATTATTACTTTTGCATGTTTGTGTGTGTATGTGGATTTATTTCTAGAGTTTGTGTGTGATGGAGAAAATGTTTTGTTGTAATACCTGTTTCTAAATTCACGACCTGAACTATTGTTACTGCTTTTTGGTTCCAAAGCTATTTTTGCTCGATTGCAAATGGTGTATATTTTACTATTTTCTCTTGTTCTTTCTGTGTAATATCATTTGGTATCGTAATGTCTATTATGTAAGTTTTCTTTTGATTTTTATCAATAAGTGTTTTGTCTAGCCTATTGCTAATAATTTGTTTATTTCTGTGTATTGTCCTGTCTCAGTATAGCTTGTAATCATTATTTTAAAGTATACTTACTGAGGTGTATTTGTAATATACTGTGTCAGTTTTTACAAGTTGATGTTTGAGTGCAAGTTCTTGGTGTATAATCCTTACCAGCAAGTAGTTTGCACCCTCCTGTTATATGTGCTGTGCTTTTATTTAATTGGTGACATTGTCCGTAATTGTTCTTTTATAAAGGTTCAATAATTATGTTTTCTATAGTTCTTTGTGGCGATTACATCGTCTTGTATTGCTAAAATATATCGTTCTGTTTCTGGAGACAATTGTCCCATTTTTAGTCATTGATATGATAAGACTTTATCTAAGTTTATGTATTGCATGCCATTTCTCTTCCTTTTGTTGTGTAGTTATTATTTGAAATTATTTTCTACGATTACTTGTTTCCGATTTAATGGTGTATATTTATTGTCTGTTAATACAATTGCGTTATGTATTGGATTGTTTTTATTTTGAAAGCATGTTTTTAGATTTGGTATTTGTGTATTGTGCCTGCTAGAATGCATTTTACAAACTACTTTTAGAATAACGAAGAAATTTCTTTGGACGGATGAAGCAGGATTTGTCAAAAATAGAGTAATCGATTCACATAATGTATATACCTAGGTCGATGAAAACCTCCATACTAGGAAATTATTTAACAGAGTTTCTACAGAATACTCTGGGCTATCTT
Organism: Dermolepida albohirtum; assembly: GCA_031893035.1. NCBI lineage: Eukaryota > Metazoa > Arthropoda > Insecta > Coleoptera > Scarabaeidae > Dermolepida > Dermolepida albohirtum. The sequence goes on along the minus strand of JAVIWB010000334.1, from coordinate 138,064 downwards.
CTAAAAAATATTCAACTTGAAATCCTACGTAGCATGTGGTTCATTCACCTCCTCAGTCTCGCTATGCGAAAAAACCTAAATAAAGTGTAATCAAACCGATGGACTGGTCGAGGAGTATCTATTGCTGAGTTTCTTCGATCACGTGACTTGAATCTGTTAGATTTTTATCTATGGAAGCATTTTAAAAGTTCAGTCTATTCAACTTCAGTAAATACTAGGAAAATATTACTAGAAAGAATCATGCTTTACTGCAAAGAAGTACAGCAGTCTCCCACTTGACGTGTCCAAGGGTGTATTAGAGTCCGAGCAAATTACTGAAGTACTAATAATAGTATTGTCTAATTATGAATTGCATATAACTAAAAAATTTTAGAGTAATCCACGTTTAGCAGAAAAGGCAAAATGACCAGAAATAGGGAAAACAGAAAATACATACAGTTCAGTTGTTACCAATAAGTGTACATAATATGTTAAGATAAAATATTTCCTTTTTGTACCAATGAAATAATAAATTTTTTAATGAAATACGCGTCACATTTTTTTATGGTCATTATATGGTTTTTGATAAGCTTTCTCCAGCCTTCTTAGAAGTTGGATGATGTATAAATTTAATTTGGTAATTGGGTTTGTGTAGGTTCAAATTTTAATGTTATATTTAATATATATATATATATATATATATATATATATATATATATAAAGAACGAATAACATTAGATTTTCAAAATTAATGTTAGTGTAGAAGCATGGAAGACAACGATTAAGGCGAGGATTCTGGGGGCACTTTTATTGTGAATTGCCAGTATTTAAAATCATGGTTTGGTAATACAATTTTTTCATTTAGCATTAATTAATCAATAAGATTTTAAAAAATAAGATTAAAAAAAAAGTTTAATAAAAAAAAAACTTGATTGATATCTACATTACTGAATTTTTCAGAAAAATAATCAACTTTTTAGTTTATAACGTGTTTAATTTTAAAACTTAACTTAAAATCACTTTTTTTTTACTATTTTATAATATTATAACAAATGTGATGATATTTATATTATTGGTTTACACTGCAGTTATAGAATATTTTATATAAAAATAATATTAGGTTGATGCTCGCGAAGTATAGGAATTGATGAGCAAAACCTAACGCCAATAACAACGAAAAATGAAACGGATAATTGGTAGTATATGGAAAATATACAATATGATGATGTGTAGTCAAGCTCTGAAAACAATGGATAGTAAAATAAGAAACACTGTCATTATAAACTAAAGAAAGTTTTCGCTCATGTGAAGTATTATCTCTTTGGTCAGATATGAAATGATAAGAAACCTACTGCGAACAGCTTAATAGCTTTCAATCAGAGCTAGTTTATTTTCTAAAAGTCGCATTTTTCTCTTAAAAAGTTGAAGAGGTCTCTAGTTATCCCATTTTTTAGCTTCGACTAGAGGATGAATTGAATGTTTGTTTGTACGTTCTTTTGAGGTTTGATCTACGTTTTCTTAGATTAAAATTCTTTACACTCCATTGTAATTGGTTTAATCGCACTACAAATTTCTTTAATACGAGGAATGTTTCTAGAGTTCTAGGAATTAGGCTCTTCTTCAATCGTGTAAATCCTATAAGCCACGTAATTGCTTAGTGATAGGTCTTCACACGTTTACGTAACTATACCGTGCAATATTGTTTAGTTTACCTCAGTTACTTGACTGATACAGACGTATTCCCATACCGTTGATTTTGAAACCAGGGAAGACGCGACTAAATCTTAAGCAACTATCATTTTCTTTTTGTTTAAAAAGGATACGAAAACATTTGAAATCGTTTAACGTCTGTAAGATGAATTTGGAGAGTCGGAATGTAAAAGTACTGTCTACCGATGGGTAGATCATTTTAAAACTTGCAGAATATTATTAGAGGACGATTCGTGCAGTGGACGCTCAAGCACCTTTGTAAATAAAAGCTACAAATACATTGCTATTATGGAGAATCCGCCCAAAGATGATAGGCGAATAACTCTTTGTAAAATTAGTGTTAGTATAGGAATAGGTACACGACAGGTTTATGAGATTTTACACGAACGTTTGGGAATGAAGAAGGTTTCATTCCGCTGGGAAACGGAAGGGTGTTGGGATCGGAAAAGAATTTCAACAGGTCAGACATACGTCGTCAACTTCAAGAACATTTAGCCTGTTACGGCGACCAATGGGTGCTTTACTTCAATTTGGAGACCCAAAAGTAGTTTAAAGAATTACGTAAACTCAAAGAAAGGTACATGCAGTTCCGTCGGCTGAAAAAGAAATTCTTACTATATTCTGGGACTATTTTTATAAATTATCTACCAAAAGTGAAAATTATTATTTTCTGCTATTCCATCGTTAATTAAATTCACAGAAATTAATTAAAAATTTTTGCGCTGGAGAAGGACTCGAACCTCTAACTGCCGCTTTCTAGACGGCTGCTTTACCAATTAGCCCACCAGGCAGTATAATTTCGAGTTCTTTAACAGTAACATAAATCGCATTATGATCTAATATTTATTTGAAACCCGCAGTAAGGCTATTTTGATGTTAATAATTATATATAAATATATAATTAAGTTCTTTAATTATTAGCTACTGTATTCTAGGACTATTTTTATGAATTATCTACAGAAAGTGAAAATTATTATTTTCTGCTAATCCATCGTTAATTAAATTCACAGCAATTAATTAAAAATTTCTCCGCTGGGGAAGGACTCGAACCTCTATCTGCCATATTCTGGACGGCTGCCTTACCAATTAGGCCATTATGCAGTATTATATATATCTACTGAAAGGTGCTACAGTTAACGTAGAATATTATTCTATTTAGCCTATTATGGTTGGCGCTTTGCAAGAAATGGCCTAAGAAATTGGGTAAACGTCAATCTTATTCACTAAACTTGGCTTCTAATGATTACCATCTGTTCTCAAATTTGAAAAAAAACACTATAGGGTGTTCGATTTCAGATCTCAAATGCGAAAAAACTTATTATAAATTGAATTTCACGTTGGGATAATTCAATTAAATGGAGATTATATTGAAAACGTGTAATTTCGATAAAAATATAATAAATAAAAAATTACCACCAAATTTCTAGAACTTTGAAGACATCCCTCGTATTTTCGAGAGAATATTATTTGTGTAAAACAGGAAGTATAATGGAAAGATTTTCAATGAACATTTTTAGTAACATTTTAATTAAAAATGTAAAACAAACGTTTATTGGATATTAAAATTTAAATTTATGTTTCAATTTGAAAGTTTTAATGTGACTATGTCACAAAAATATAATATTTGTGAATAGATATCTAGTGCTTACCTGAAGTTCATTTATCGCGACCCAGGAATGTGGAGGGAATCCTTGGAGCATCGGCACCAGAAATTGCAAACATCCGGACCAATGGCCGATCAGTAACATCATACATATTAAATTGAATATTCGCATGAAAACACTCGCCATGTTAAGAAACTGAAACACCACCACAAGTCATAATGTTAACCGCTTTTAGAGGCATAAAAGAGTTTGTGCTTCTATCTAATTCGAAAAGTTCGCTTCAAATAACTATGTAGTAATAACAATAAGTAATAAAACAATATAAATATGCGTATGTAATAATACTCAAACAAGATAAGATAATAATACCAATTAACTATGTTCACATTGCAATAATTTAGAATTTTAATAGCATTTTCTATTCGATAGAATTATATACTTATTACTTACGTAGTGCTAGAATTATATACATACAAATTGGCGGAAAAATAAGGATAATTTAATTATGAAATTGAAGGTATTAATATATTATTTCTAGGAATATTCACTTTTTATGTTTTTTTGGGCAAAAATGAAAAATAATGAGATAAACAAAATTAACTAAATTATGTAATCATCTATAAAATTAATTAAAAGCTTAGACTGTTTTAAATATAGCAAGAAATGGCAATTTAATTGCTAATATATTGAAAAAAGAAATGAAAACGTTAAGGAACAGTCTTTAATCTGTTGGTGTGGCAATTTATTTCTATTTAAATATTATATCCCCTGATTTACGATACTACATGTGCTATTATTTTTTTTTTTCTGAAACATTTGATTTTCTAATCTCAAGATTTTACAACAAATTTATAGCGTTTACTTTTACGAACAAAGGTTGTTTGTTGTTCTTACCTAATGGGATTATGGTGAAGTTAATGTTATCGATAGACGGATTTATTACTTTTGAAACGAATAAAGTCAATAGTTGGAATATTATTTTTTCAAACAAAAATTTATTGTTTGATGTCGTCCTTCAGTCAAAGAATATTAATAGACAATACAAAATTTGCTATGAGTACGTAAATAAATTAGTTTTCCAGTTAAACAATGTATAATTTGTAACATCAACATTATAATGTCTTTGGTTTTATATATAGAGTTATAATACGGGAACGAATGTCATAAATCATAATAATTGTAAACACAGGAAATATTAGCAGTTAGAAGAATTCACGATAAAATACATATATATTTTTTATAAAGACGTCTAAAAATTCTATGGACTAGCAAACTTATAAAAAATTAAAATTCAGAAAAGTTTATATAAGAAAATTGAAAGAAACTTTTTTTTGTTCACTTCTTTATATTGAATTTTTTAAACTTGCAAGCATACTATAAAATATCTTATTGATCGGAATTTTCTTGTATGTGTTCCTAGATTTAAATCTAATTTACTTATGTTATTGAAAGTGTTTCGTCTTATTAGTTGCTTTTATAGTAATTAACTATAGTAATAGCGATGCGATTGTAATAGATATTTTATATGTAAAAGGCGTAGGTTTCGACGGTTCGTTCAGTATAGATTTTTGAAACCCTTCTTTGTACCGGTTAATATTATTATAAAATCGAGATAATTTATTAATATTTTAATACTATATTTTTGTACTCTTTTGAGTAACATATTGCAGAACAAATAGAATAAAGTTGTCGAATTAATGCAATACTGTAATTAAAAGTGAAATTCTTTAAACCAGAAAGTATTTCATATGATTTTTAATAATTCACGTGTAATTCTAAGTCAATTATAATAGTTCATCAAGTAGAAAATGCTATAAAATTGAAAAACAACAAACAATAAACAATAATTATTCAAAGCAAACCTACATATTTTACGCTCACATATGGTTGAATTAATAGTGGTCAGAAACCTTTAAAATACTCAAAAACAATATGGATATTAGAGAAAAAAAAAAAGAACGCATATCGGGAATTATTACATCTGGCGAAATAAAAATAATAAACATTAAATAATAATAACAATTAAAAATAGTGTAGAATTAATAATAACAATAGTAATAAAAGTAAATAAAAAACGAAGCGTCTTCTCCTTACGTTCTCGTCTAGGGAGTCAAAAAATTTTGAATTTGAATACGCCTGAAGCCATTGCAAAAGCTGTGCTGAATTTATAGAAAACAAAAGCTCAAGCAAACTCTCGTTTTAAATTTTTACTTGTACTGTGCTCGCTAATAAGTATAAACTACAAAAACAGAAAATTTTACATATAAAAATAATAATTCCGTTTGGAAATGTTATTGTCGCTGATGTGAAGTGTATGGCAATTGTGTCTGGTGTCTCCGCTATAACATTATGGTAACAATTTCAAGTTCTTATATGTCAGGCAACTGCAGATACATGTAGAGAATCCACACAAATGTAGAGAGGAAGAAAGAGAGAAATTGGAAAGGAAAATGTAAGAGACACCACTCGCTGATAGCGTTCGGTCTGCACTTGGAGCAATTTGTAGTACTTTGTTTTAAATGAAAATGAACAGCGTTTTAGTAAGTTTATATATACAGGCGTTTTAGTAAGTTTATACATACAGAAGTTTAAGAGGAAAATGTGTGTTATTGAAAATATAACAAAACAAAATGAAAAGAAAAGAAAACAATAAAACCATTCAAAATTATACTTCTAATGATTAAAACAAGTTGCTTTTGAGAAAATGATCTTCTACTGTAACACTTTAGATTAAAACTATGTTGTTCTTAAAATTGCTTGTAATAATTCAATTAAGTAACAGTGAATATGATAATTTTAAATTTGAATATGAAATATATATAGTTGTTTTTTATTCATTTTCTAGTATTTTTAGTTTAAATTTTAATTGTTTTGATATTAATTTTGTTTACAGAAACAACCACTGATATCTTTCCATTACTTTTAACCAATCAAAATTAACTACCCCAATATTTTGATTTAATCTAATGCTAACTTTACCTGCTGATTCGTTGAAAGAAAAGAAAATTATAGGTAATTATCTTTGAAAAATTATCTACTTTCGTAAAGCATGTAGAGAATTATCTTTAAACTGATATTTTATAGATTAGTTCAGATATTTAGTGAATTTGATGTGAGTTAAAATAAAATAAAACAGGAGATATCTACTGTTAATTGCCAATTCTAAATAGGAAAAAACATATGACTGAAGAAGATATCATGATGTACAAAATACGGAGAATGCAAAATCTTTACTATTAGGCTATAGATTTGGGCGAAAACAAAAACGTTGACAGGTTATTTTTTTAAAATTGAGTAAAAGCCAATAAAATTACAGTTCTGTACAGTCGATGGCGTGTGTTGGCTGATCCACTGGACGGACTTTTCTGTCTATTGAGAATATTTAACTCGAGTTTTTGATGCATAATAGAAAACTTCCTTTGGTAATTTTCAATTTGAATCTGAATATTTGTTCTAATGTTCATTTAACACATCTTACCACATTTAAACAATAAAACCAAAACAAAACAAATGTAGAAATCGAATTAAATAAGTCCAACTTTCACACCTTTGCTTTACTTTGAATATATTAGTAATAATATTTTTCGTCGAGAAACAATAAGAAAGTAGATTTATGGGCTTTTATATACATTTAGAACAATATTACTTGTTCATCTCAGGTAAAGTGGTCTAGTTGTAGTAATTCTTGTTTGAAGTCCGAAAAATTGTATAGTAAGTGTCCAAGATCTGAATTAAGAAGATTATTTACACCATGCGATGCAAAAACTTGTTGAAAAAATTTTAAACTCGAATTTCAAACAAATTAATTACCACCATACTATCCAGATCTTGTCCTTTCATCATCTTGTCGAAAGACGAATTATATGTCTGTTTCGAGAAGTGCTTCCAAAGATCAAAGAAACGTATCTCAGTAAAAGGGAATAATTTGAAAAAAAGCAAAATTATTTTCTTTTGTATAATAACTAAAAATTTTCAGAACAGCTCGCATAGAATATTACTCAAAACTACATCTAATATATTTTCTAATATTCTACTTAAAATCCTAAAGGTTAATGTAGAATGATGTGAAGTAGAATACCAGTGTAGCTTCCGAATTAGCTGGTCCACTGTAAACGACTACTTCAACAGTAGACAATCTTATAGGTTGGGAATATGGAATTAGATATTTCTAGATTTTAGACAGAAATATGATGCCATATCCATCCTGGAATGAATAGTGCAAAAAATGAATGCTGTAAATGCAAGGATCCTGCAAGATTTAGAAATATTCCAGTTAGTTGGTGCTATTTTCTGCTAGTAAAGCATTCACTATACAATCAGACCTTGAAATTAATATGGAAAAGATAATAGAAATTGATATTTAAAATAAAATAGAACGAACGTAAGAAGACCTGGAAACAGGACAATATAAATTTGAAGATACCATCGAATTTAAGTATTTAAAATCCTTTATTGCAGGCTTGAGCAACATCGATAAGGAAATTGCAGTTAGAATCAGTATTGAAAGTAAACTAATGCCAGTCTCGTAACGCCTACTTATAATTAAAGCGTTATCAAGAAGCCATTAAACTAAGTGAGACATTGACAATAATACTTAGACATTAAAAGAAGTTACACGGTTTTAAGAATAAAGTCCTTAAAAATCATTGGTGTTGTATACTATATAGAGATGGAGGTATGTCCAGCAAGGATAGTGGAAGGAGTATGAAGATCAAACAACCAACCCTATTAAATAGGGCAAAGTTATAAGGGTGATTTGAATTAGTTGTATCACAAGAGCTAATCTCAGACGAAGCATGTGCATTTAAGCTAGCTAACTCAGAAAAGCTAGTCTAACAAATATGTTTTCGACTGTACAGGCAACATAGTAACGAACCTAAAAGGCTCAAAGGATCAAATTAGTTAGGAAAATGTCCCATAAATAGTGAGTAATTAAAGAGGTTAAGAACAAAACGCTTGATAGTTTTAATAATATTTTTTTTTGATACAAAAATTATGCATTTGTATTGTAGTTATTTAGATTTGTTATTCTTGTGATAATATAAAAGTTGCGGTTTCTATTAAAGCTTCCTATTATAACATTATTAATCAAAATTTTGATTATCTGAGAAATTCAGTCGTAAGTAGAGTAGTTTCAAGGAAATTGGGAAAAATACTATTACTTTCTTTTCACGCCGTGAAGCTATATAAAGTTGTATGACAAAGCTCATTTGGTCAATTACCTACACCTATAGATACACTTACATATTGTATTAAAATCTTGATCAATGCAAATGGCATAGTTCTCTGGTAATTGAAAATTTTTTATTTTATTAATAGACACAACTACCAAATAAAGCATTTATTCCTACATATATTGTTAAAAGTCAGATATTATTGAAATTTTGCATTTAATTGAACAATGATGATCTTTGAAACATACGCAATGCCTACACTGAAACTGATTCAGTAAATAAGTATGCGATTTAGCATCAATGCCAAATTGGAACATCAAAGTTACAAATGTTGAAAGCCAGTTGCGAGTTTAACAATACTATATCTACCAAAGTAGAGCAAAAGTACAATATCCAGATTTTAAAATGAAGAGGACCACATAATATTTTCGATTATTGTTTTATATCATGATCAACGACTTAATAAACCTGATTGAAGCTACGAAATTATTTAACTAGTTATCAGGACCAGGATGGTATAGTTATAAATCTTTATCTAAAATTCCAATGTAATCAATCTGTTAATCGTAATTGGATTATGTTATTCAAATTTATATTGAATAAGTATGATTTATTGCAGGACGAAAAGGTGGTAACTGATTATTATTCTTGATAATAGAAGAAGACAACAAGATGGTGTAGAAAGTATATGCTATTCATGTGAAACTGAAAGAATACAACTATTTTCTAAGTCGCAAAATAAGCGTCGGCACCTGCTTAGGTTTATTTCTGTTTAAAATATTTAATAATATATGATCTGAGTTTTTGATGCATAATAAAAAATAATAAATATTTTTCTAAGGTCTCATCTGGTAATTTTCAATAGAAATTTGAGTATTTATTCTACTGTTCACTTTCATAACTCGACTTTCTATATATAAATAAAACCAAAACAAAAGTCAATGTATAAATAGAATTAAATAATAATGAAGCTCATTCAGCATAATTTGATTTTACTTTGAGTATATTAGTAATAATGTTACTCCCCTAGAAACATTAAGCAAATTGATTTTAGTAAGGGCAAGGGGGTTTTCTTATATATTTCGGAAAATATTGTGTTTTACATTGAGAATAAATATGCTAATCTTCAATAATTAATGTTGATACTAACTGATTCTGAATTCCTGTTAGTGTCGGTTTCTGTATTTCTAGTTAACTAGTAATTATTAAATACTTCCTATTATTTTTACGAAGACATTGACATTAATTTATTAAATGGTTTCATAAAATCAGGAAATTAGCATTATACGACAAATTATTGCATATTTTTTATTGCTAAGATTATGTTCAGGTAATTTTTTAAAATATATATTTCTATAAATCTTTCACAAAACCATTTTTAGCTTTGTTAGGGCGCTTAAAGATTGGTGATAGTAATTTGATTCATGAAAGAAGGCAAAATTATTGGTTTTAGTCTAGCGTCCCAATATGTAAATGAATCAATCGTTGCTTAAATAAAAATTAGAGATGCGTCAATAATTTATGTTGAAGTATTTGAAATGAATAATATTTTATTGGAAAATAAAGATCATTTTCACAGTTTCTCAAAAGTATAGAAATCATAATGCAAAAGCACAAGCAACTACTTTTGATAACAAGGGTTCCATTCTTCACATAACATACATACTTACCTTCAAAAATAATTATGTAAAAATATTGTAATCTCTTTTAGGCGCAAAACTAGTGTTACGGTAGTCGAAGTAGTAATAGTTATAAGACTAGTAGAATAGTAATTAAATTGATTGTTTGATAGTAGTTGTAATGTAGTGTTGATAGGTGTTGGCTCTGTGGGCTGGTGGTTGAACTAATGTCGATGCAATGCGTGAGTAAGACATATGTACCAAACCGGAATTCAATTTCAAATGCATGAAATATGTATTACATATTAAAATATATGAATTATGAATAATGTGAATATAGATGTAACAAAATTTTATCAAGAAAGGTAGAACATTTACTCGATTGTAATCAATTTATTTATAAACGTATTATATTAAAAACTATTTTTAATATTACTTATTCACTTATAAATACATATATTAATAATGCAATAAATGAAATAATTAGAATGTGCACTCTTTAAAATTAGATGTACACATATACCAGAAAAATAAACAATAATGAAAAATTCAATTTATATTGGTTTCAGTATTTATTATTCATTTAAAATAAGTATTAACAAATAGTTTTATTACTAATTTGGGAAGATTGTAATGAAATTAATTTACCCTAAAATTAAAAAAAAACTGTTTTATACTAAAAGTACGAAATAGTGTTTAGCATAATATTGTTTATATAAATATCGACTATTGTAATAATTCAAATAATATAATTTTTTTACATTAGAATGGTTGATCATTATTAGAGATTAAATTTATTCTATTGGCGTAAGAATTGTTAATAAAGGGAAAGGAAGAAAAAAATTAAAGAAAATATTATTTGTTTGGAATTATTTTTTATAATAGTGATAATTCCTTAAACTTCAAATTTAATCATTAAATCATTTTAATGTTAACCTTTCATTTTTCCTGCATATTTTCTGTTCGTTGTTGAAGTAATAGCAGTACTTTAAAAACATTTTATGTCATATATCTTGTAGAAAATAAAGTATTTATTATAAATAAAGTGGGTTGTCTTATAGGGCTAGCGTCTTACTGATCTCCTTTGTAAGCGGTTTACTTTCAAGCGTTGTTGGGCGTGGTCGTATATGACAATACGTAAACGAGAAATGAACTGATATTAATACATTTTTGAACATATTTCCTATTTTACAGGCTATTGGCAGTCATACTCGTTATTTTAAATCAAAGTGATGTTTGAAACATATAAATTGTATCTTCATATATAGGGCAGAAATTTATAAGCTACCATAAGAATTATATTTTTATGACAACAAGGAGTACTACGAGGGATATTAATAGCTTAGCAGCTCTACTCGTCGACCTTCTAAAATCATATTATGAGCAGAATCAATGTTTTCCAGCGTGGTCCCAAAAATTGGGTCCCTTTTCTCATTTTTTTGATATCTGATCTTTCTTTCTGAAATTCCGTAACTCGTCTTATAATTGTGGTGTTTGAAGAACATTGATTATCTAAGGTTTTTGTTACATCAAAAAAAGTTTCTTTGCCAGATAACCCTTTATAAAATATATACTTAATAATTGAATCTCGATTTATGCTCCGACACTGGAAAAATTCGTTGTTTTGCCACCATTTAATTTATAGATGTCGAATTTTGATTATTTAATTACATAACATCAGAGTACTCATATTAAATTTTAAAGTTCCTTAATTTTTGACGGGTCATCAAAGAAGTGTGTGGTCGATGATGGAAGACAACACCTTTCCTATTAATCAATTCAGGCCGTTTTCTTTCAATCGCCTGGCGTAATCTCTCTAGTTGTGCACAGTAGAGTTGAGAATCAATCGTCTGACCAGTTGGAAGTAGCTCGTAGTGGACGATTCCCCTCCAGTTACACACAGCATCACTTTTTTTGGCGTCAATGTTGGCTTAGCGAACGCTTTTGACGGTTCACCATGGACGCTTCCGATTATCGTACGTAATCCATTTTTCATCTCCGGTTATTAAACGTTTCAGAAACGGCTCGATTTCATTCCGTTTCAGCAGCGCATCGCAGATGTTAATTCGGTCCATCATGTTTTTCACGCTCAACTCATGAGGAACCCATACGTCAAGCTTTTTTTTGTAACCAGCTTTGTGTAAATGGTTAAAAACAGTTGCCTAGCTCCATGCCAATATCGACACTGCTGATATGTTATCTTGTTGGACTTTTTAAGAATTTATCAGATTTTTCATGTTTTTGAAATTTCCATTTCCGCGCAACAGATTTCGATAAAGTGCCTTCACCGTACATAGCACAAATTTTATCACAAGCCTGCGTTGTAGCGAAATTTCTCATTATTCTTCTCCATTTTCAAGTGCGATAACTTTCCAACCACTGCACCGATTACAATGTTTCTACGCTCAAACTAACGTTCGAAAGGTCATCTAGAAAACGAGCCGTCGGTGGTGTCGCTGTGACTTGTTGTTCTTTAGTTATCGGCAACCAATGCCATCTATTGGGAAAAACGCCACGAACTTTTTCCCAGACCCAATATAACATCAGAGTACTCATATTATATTTTAAAGTTCCTTAGGTGTTTACGACCGGTATCACTTGTAGTACAATCTTCTTGTGGGTTTCGCTGGATTTTCGTAGTTTTCATCGACGTTTCGCTATGCATACTACCAGCTTCCTCAGGGTCTCCTATTTGGTTGATTATTTCTACGGTTGTTCTTCTTTATATGTTATATGTTTTCATTGGTACGCGAGCGTTGTGCTTCATTGTACGTGACGGATTCTTGTAGTAAAGTCTTCCAGGTGTTGCTGAATTTATAACCTTCCCACGATTGAAGTTTGGATGTTTCTCTACCTTGATGGCTCCTTCGATAATTCTTCGGTGGTAGTTCTTCGTAGTAGCTAATACATACTTCTGCTTTCTTTAAAGTTTACTTATGTCCATTTTCGTGAATATATTCTGCAACAGCCGATTGTTTAATTCTTGTCCTTCGTGTATTGCTTTGATGTTGTTTTAAAATAATTGTTATTTCATAATTATAATTAAGGAACATCAGAGTGATACACGAAGAAAAAGAACTGGACAGTTACCGGTTGTAGAACATGTTCACGAGAACGGACATAAAATAAGTATTGAACGACCAAAAGTATTAGCTATTACGAAGAACTGGCATCAAAGAATTATAGAAAATCTATAGAGATAGAGAATAGCACGATGGTCGCGACCAGTGAACCGAAGACATACATATATATATCTATATATATATATATATATATATAAAGAAGAACGTTAACGAAGCGAATCAGTCTGTTAGAAAATTTGAGGAAACCGGCAGCGTGAACACCGAAACGTAGAAGAAAATTACGACAATACGGAAAAAGCCGCAAGAAGAGTGTACAGGCCAATTAGATATGAATATCTCCTTGTACATAATACAATAATGGCGCGTTTATGTGGTAAATCTAATTTAATAAAAAAGACATGTTTAAAGAGTCTTAGTTACAATGGAGGTTATAAGAATATGATTATATATATTAGGCAGTTGATTGACATTTTTAAAATGTCTTGGTAATTGTTAATGTGTGTAATGTAACCATTGTAAGCCACGATTGCAAGAGCATGTTAAAATTAATATCGATAAATTAACTTTAGATTTGTAGCATACACTACTGCCTTCCCTATAAAATTACCCGCTTTAATAATGAGATGAATTGAAAATGTAATTAAGGAGAATCTAATTACTTTAAAGAGAAGTACTGATATTAAAATACTGAGACAAGGGTCAACAAAATTGTAAGAAAAACTAATATACAACCAACATAGATATGTACAATAGGGATAAGAACGGAAAATACAGAATATTACAATAATTATAAACAAAAATAGATGAAAAATGTTAAAGACGAAAAAAAGCAGGTGAAATGGAAAAGGAAAAAATTTTTTAATTATGCATATTAATACAAAATATTAAAGAATTCTATGGTATACAAATTAAGTATAGTAAGCTTAGCGATTGTTGAGGTTGAGAGTAATAAGTATACAGTAATATTTATATCTTATTAATTATGTGATAAAACTTACTCTAACAGAATATAGAATTGTCTTGTAACTAACTTCAGAAAAAATTCTTAAACAAAATATCTGAGGGTCATTTGAATGCTTTTTTCAGATGCGATGATATTTTTAAACATCTTTATCTTTTCGATTATGAATATGTAGATATTAATTCAATGTCATATATTTTCTTTTAAATCGAGAGAAATATTGATGAACGAATGCCTCATTCTTAATTTATTAATTTTATTACAAGATCTTCATAGTAAAGTAGTTTAAATTTATATACCAAAGCAATGAATTTAGCAAATTAATAGTTGTTTAAATATTATTCTTACTATTTCAGTTGCGAAGATAATAGACATAAACAATTGTTAACAAAGTGAACAGTAACACAACTGTATTTACACAACTATTTAAGAACCACAACTAAATTACAAGGTAGACTAAAAAAAGTATTTTTAATTACCATATGGGTAAGAAATGAAGAATAAGATGTTTTAATATAAGCATTTTTTTCGTAATATGTGATGGATATATGATGTCATTACACATTTTTCAAAATGGAATCTCAAAGTTAACACTTCGGTACTAGAAATACTATCAAAAGATAAGCTTTTAAAAATTAACAATTTATATTCTATTTTTAAAAAAAACTAAATTATTGGAGTCATTCAACTTAATCTTGATTTAGCATATTAACTCTTACATATGATTATGTGGCCGTCTACTTTTTTGTTTAAATTTGATTTAGTATTTGTATTTAGTATTAAACAAATAATCGTCCGCCGTCAGACTAACTTGTCACCGCACGGTCTAGCGAGTCATCATGTATCTAAGATCTGAGATCACATTAACACCAGATAGCTATTAACGTGTTAATAAGTAACTTATATTTTTTTCTATTATTTCAATTTTGTCATCGAACAATAAAATCATCATTGTTAATTTGTTCAATATAATTACAATTTAATTTTTATAAACCAGTTGTTTATACGTATTTTGATAATTGGTCTAATGCTTGTTTCAATATGCAATATCATTACAATTTATTTATTTTTAAAAGTATTTTCCATATTTATTTTTAAATTTGCAAATCATGTCATAAGAATATTGATTATTACGATTTATAAACCAGTTGTTTATAGTATTTTGATAATTGGTCTAAGAGTGCTTTGCGATTTCTTAAATGGATGCAATATCATTACAATTTATTTATTTTTAAAAGTATTTTCCATAAGCTTCTTTTTGTTTATAGCATGATCGATTGCAAATTTGCAAATCATGTCATAAGAATGAGAAGAAGATCGTGAAAATGATCATTACGATTTATAAACCAGTTGTTTATACGTATTTTGATAATTGGTCTAAGAGTGCTTTGCGATTTCTTAAATGGATGCAAATATCGAACGGATTTGCCACAAATTTTATATAATCGACCAAATTTCTTAGGCTAAATCGTTGAAAATGTTGGATGATGCCTAAAGTGAATAGGCTTTATTGAAAACACGATCTTGCAAATGGCACAAAATATTCAAAGAAGCCCGTAAAGTAATGTAAGACTTGTCTCCTTCTGATTGATCTTCAACATTTTCGATTCAAGAAAGCATCGATAAAGTGATTGAAATGGTGACAGAAAATCGTAATTTAAGGCTAAAAGAAATGGCTTCAATATTGAACATATGTCACGAATACGCTAACCATTTCATTTGATATTTTAGATATGAGACGCGTTTCATGAGGGAGCTGAATTTTCTTTTGAAAGAATATCGTAAACAGGTTGCTGAAGAGATGCTCGAGCGAGTCAATTTGAAACTTATATTTATCAAAGGCATCGTGAAGGGTGACAACACTATCGTGGTATTATTCACCCAGAATTCCTTCGAGAATTTGTAGGAGAAGGCCAGATTAGTGGTAGAATGATTCCTAAAGTTTGCTCCAGGATAATGTATCATCCTGTAAGTTGTACTAGAGTTGTGGATAAAAAGTTTAAGGAAAGTTATGGATCGAGCATCCTATTCGTTGGGTAGCCCCGTATGATCGTATGGCCTTTTCATGTTTTCCGAACTCAAATTATCATTTTGCGGAAAATGTTTTGAATTCATTGAATTGATAAATAAATTTACAGAAAAAGAGTCGAAGGCTATACTGGAAAGTGCTTATAAAAAGTGTTTTTGAATTTTTTATGTTTTATTGAACAAATACTTTTTATATAAATTTCCTAAGAATAACATACCGATATAGGATGTCGTAAAAAGAAAAGTAGCCACTTAAAATAATTAATAGCATTATAGCTTTGATGTATATATAAAAAATAATATTTAAAAAAATATTAGAATTTCTAGTAAGTAGTATAATTAGCTATTGTCCAAAGAGGAAGTAAGACATTAAAATTTTTTATTATTTACTTTATGATATAATAAGCAAATACTTTCTAATACTTAAACTAATTTTCAAGTTTCAAGATGGTTTGATTCTTCTGGTTTGTAGAGTTATTGCATTTTTGTGTAATTTATAAATAACATTATTTATATAGTTTCACTAAAAAATGCAATTTGTTCATGAAAAGTCTAAAAATAATATTTTTATAAATATAAAAAGGTAAACAACCAAATTAAGTTAATAAGTAAATTAAATCATATATTTTGTTTGATAATTACAATTACGGGTTATTTAATCCTACATAATTTATTTTGACTTTAAAATCTTTAAATTTATAAATACTTTTGTTTTGCAGTAAAAGTATACATCTGCGTTGATGTGTGCAAGCTTGTGCATATTTATTTTTAGACATATTTCTCTTTTTGAAAATATTTCCATCATTATTTTTTTAGTCTGTAAGTTAATCCTACGACCAAGAATAATTAGATATTTATTCTATGATTTATAGGTTTATTTCCCTTGTATTAAAAAGAATAAATTAGATCTATTTCCTAAAACAAATTGGTACATATGTCTTATTTTTGGTGTAACATGCTATGAAGGCAAAACGGGTTAGAAAATTAGCATTATAAAATAAATTTCAAATGAAACTGAAAATATTTGCATTTGCGAAACTTAACTGCGGTATGTAATTTTGTTTAAATTAAATAAACGTGAAGTTGTACATCAAATAAAAACGAACAAAAAAAGTTGAAAAGGGTGTGTATACCGGTGTCTTTTGGACATTGATTGTATGTACACATATATACAGTGTGAAAATTAGACGGGATCAAAACCAAAAGCCTCAAGCGAAAGCAGAGGCGCCACGTCGGTCATGCGCAAAAATGCCAAGCAAGCTCGAAGCGTGTTACCTTGAATATAAGATTGCTTTTGCTGTATTTAGACTTGTCGAGATCCGAACTGAGGCGCCCCCTTCGCTCCGTTCGCTTTTTTTGGAGGTTCTGCAAGATCTAGAAAAAGCGAAGAACACAAGGTAGTAGAAAAAAGCGTGGCACACTAGATTCCAGAAGAAACGAAGTAAACAGTAGAAAAAAGAGAGACAGAAAACAGACAAAAAAGTACACAGAAAAACAGCAGTGGGTATTTTAGTTGGGTGAACATTAAATGTACAACGAATATGAGACAAAAAAATACAGAAACTATGAACATTTAAGGATTTAGAAAGGGATTATATAAAACAAAGAGGCTACTAATAGTACACTTATCGTAAGTTCGTTTTTTATTTTTGGTTAGTTGCCATGAAGAGAATTACTTATATTACTTTTGATTGTTTGTGTCACTCTAGTAAAGCGACTTATATTAAACCCTTTAAAAATCAGTAATTATCAAGAAATCAGGATTTTTACTCGTAAACTATTTGCTTTTGTAACTAATGTTGGCAAATGTTGCTTATTAAGGCAGTTGCTTGTTAAACTTTCTGTTTTAATGCATTAACCTGAAGGCCTAGCATTTAGTTTGAATTATTTTGAAAGTATAATATATTAATACGATACGTAGACTTCCGCGGTCGTGGTCCATGCTATCTACTTCTGGGTTTCCGGGCTGGAACCGCGTCACTTGTATATTTGTCGAAGTTTCGTACCCATTTGTATGGGACATCTTCAGGGCTCCCATACAAATGGGTACGAAACGTCGGCAAATATACAAGTGACGCGGTTCCAGCCCGGAAACCCAGAAGCAGATATTAATACGTAATAAATTAGTTGTAAAAGAATGCTAAATTGAGTGTACTTTACAGTCGTTCGAGTAATAACTAATTAATAATAATAGGTACCAAATCAATGGATTTGAACTTCATATTTATTTTCTGAATATCAGTGAAAATGTACAAAAGTTATTTAAATGTGTGAATAAATATTAATTTTCGGTTAATTTCTTAAGTTTTCATCATAATTTTACTGAAAGCATAGTTTGATTTAATAGTACTAATAATTGTATTTAAATTAATTATGAAAATAGTAATATGTTTCGGAAAATTTACAGAGGTATTTGAAAATTACGAGCAAGTCGTTTTTGTTATATATTCTTTATCATAAATATGGATATCTAAGTAAATTATTATTTTTATAAACATAAATTTTCATTCCTATTTCAGGAGTATATTATATACTTTTAGGATTGTGTTTCAAATAGAACCAAACATTTCAATTATAAATTTGGCTTATATATAAACGTTTGGAGAATAAACTTTTACTTCTATTTTATCAGTATATTTCATACAAGGTTGTGTTCAAGTTTTAAGTTAAACTAAAACATTTACAGTGATAAATTATAAATTTGGTTTTTCATTCTTTTTTAAGAATAAATTTCGATTTCTGTTTCAATAGTATATTGTATATAAGGTTGTGTTCGAATTTTAAGTAAAACCGAAACATTTTGAATTGGTTTACTACTTTATAAAAATGGTAGAATATAAAATATAGATGAATTAAACTGGAGCTGAAATCAAGAGTAGAGCATAAAAGAATTCCATTTAGGTATATACAACAACAAACTTATGAGAACAAAATTTGACCTTGTTTCCGCATACAATTTTGCAGTCTTTTGTAATATCATCCTAAGCTCTTTTATCTTTCATTTCAGTCGAAAATATAATCAAATTTAATAAGAAGAAGCATTAAATTCAATCTTCTTATCTGTTAGAACACGTGCAAAATAACTTCGAACTAATAAACATTTGACGGAGCGCCTCTATATTATTTAAAGCTTATTCGTTACTCTATAGATGAAGAAATTGTAAAGAACAAATACGAGAAAATAAGCATCCAGATAATTAATTCCAATAAGTAATAGGTCGCAGGTACTTGCTTTTCTTAATAAAAATTTTAGCTTATTTTAAATAAATGCCAATAAACAATACATACGAAATAAATCTATGATTTCACTATTTAGTATAGACACCTACTGAATTAGTTACGTTTGCTAACAGATATATATGTATATAAACTCCTTTTCTGTAGTACCATAATGTACTTCCAATTCAAAAATAAAAAACGGAAAAGGAGTTTCGATAAGTGGGTGTTTTGACTAGTTGCATTCAATTATTTATGCCATCGGCTTTTTTACAGCGTGAACCAGAGAAAAGTACGTGATTTTCAAGTGAAATGATATATATATATATGTATACTTTAACAAATAAAGTTCCAGCAAAGATGGTGTTCAGAAAACCAGTTATTTTCATATCTTGAAGAAACCAACAAGATGGAAACGAGTGAAGAGATTATATTGTTAAAAACACAAGATATAAACATCTAAGGAGTTTCATTTTGGAAACTGAGTAAAATACCTAATAACCTATACATCACAGTGAAAATGATGCTCTCCATATGTGTTTAAAAAAATTATCTATATATTCGGATAGTTTCCCGTTTTATATTCTTTGCGTATGTAATTATGTTAGAATACATTTGTCACATGGTCATCAAAAGGTTTACATTTCAACTTTGTATAATATAGACCAGCACACAAAATATAAAATAAAGGTACGAAATTTAGTAGTTTCAATAATAGTCAATGAAACATGTTAAAACTCTTCTAGGAAATATGCACAGCGATAAATTAAATTAGAAAACGTGTAAGACTAAAATATAAAAGAATTTTTATTAAGACAATAATTTTGGAAATGATTTTTAGGGTATTAAGTCTATCCATATAAAAAATAGATTCATAGGTAATGGAAACTTTGAACGTTTGAAGTAAGCTCACGTAAATAATGGTCTCAATTGTACGTTTGTACGTTATGTTATAAATGGTTTACACCATTCGAGAGTAGTCGTCAATCAATTGAAGATGGTTCTTGACCAAAAGGCTCTCGACTTCAATTGATGATGGCCACATTTAGAAAATGAAGAATCTGGTAAGCTAGTGTCGAGAAACTTGCTTACGAAGCGTAAACAATAAGTTTAATGAGTTGAAGTTTGGTAAGTGATGAAAATTTATCAAATATGTCTGATTTAAAGGAAAGTGATGATGTATGGCAAAAGATGTTTGCCTAAATTTCGGGAATACATGTTTAGTTCAACTCAATAGGAAGCGATTGACAAGGGTTCATGTTTGATTGCAACCAAGTTGGTTCATTTCACTATAGGGACGAACTGTGTAAATATGTAGGATCAGTTCCTCTTGACAAAGAATGGCTGGGTTTTCGTATGATGCCACGTGTTAGGTTCCAATTTCAACCATCATAGTGGAGCGTGAAGCAGATCTTAGATAACGCATGCCCTATAAGTTACTTCTGAAGTATCACTAAAAGTATGAACTTGACCATATTGCAATCAGATACTACGGCTTGTCGAGCTGTGCAAAATTGATCGATCAAAGGCAATTTCCTCATGAATTTGTTCTAGTCTTCAGCTAATGCGTTCAGATTGAGCTTGGGTTATCCCAACCTAATTTTTCTACCATCAACTTTTGCATCATTAATTTGGTCTTAAAAATTATTGGACCTAATAAATCCAAAGCGTCGAAAATTTGTGAAGTTGTTGAAAGTACTTGGTGCTTTGTAATTTCATAGGGCATTGTCGTACACTTGAATGAATTTTGAATAGGGTTTCATCCAAGTCCGAACGTATCACAACTCTGATGACTTAATATAATACGAATCTGCGAAAATAGAAGATCGATTTGCATACCATTTTCCTAAGTGAAAACAAGTCTTCTTCAAAATCCTTTCTAAATCTTGGATCATTTCAACAGTTAAACTCTCGTTTGGGCAATCGGCTATCAAGTTGTTAACATACAAATCCTGCAGAATAATCTGAAATGAGGTTACATACTTGGTTTTTAATAACGATTTGCTTTCAGCACCCAAAAGAAAGAAATGATGCAAGCGATGTGCCGTATGTTACGGTGTTTAATACATACAAAATGATCTAATTATTGATTGGGATTTGCTCGCTAAAGAACTCGTTGCATATTTTTATGTCGTGGTGTGATCTCAACTTGGCAATGCATTTTCTCTCTCTCTCTTACTATTTTGTGTTTTCTTAATCGCAATAGAATTGAAAAAATGCTCATCCTGAATTGATGGTTCAACCTTGAAGACGTTGTTTAACACTAATCCTGACGATGATCTACTATTGCCATCAAATAGGATCCGCGGTTTGGTAGTTATTGATGAGACATTTTGCACAGAATGATACGATAAATAAAAACAAATATCTGATTTAATTCTTTCTGAATCTATTTTAGACATGTGACAATTTTGATATTTTTCCATGAAGTAACAGTACTGTAATTTTAATGCCTAATTTTTTGACAGTTTGCTCTCAAGAAGTTATTATTTCTACAAAAGGTATTTTCAAAATTTTCCTCATTCTGATTCTTCCTTGGTATATGGTTTGCAAATAGGACCGATTAACCAAAATTCCCCAGTCTAATCCCGAATATAAATTGGTGAAAAAAATTGAATACCACTGTTAGTACAAGTTAGAGCAATGATACCAGAAATTATCCATCAATCTTCGAATTCTATAGAATAGATTGTCCTTTTCCTAGTCTTATTTAACAGATCATAAAATACACCAACACTCAATAACATTTCGATTTTTGGAGGCATAGAAATTGGGATCGTCTAAGGTTATATTTTCGGGAACTTCCATGACGATATCAATAAATTGAACTCAGGGATTCTTTCTGTAATGTTTTCAATTATTAAGAAATTCAGGCTTTTACGATAATCACTGTGTAAGGTTGAGATATCTGCCGAAGTTAGATTGGAAATATTTGTGATAGACGAGTTTATTCCAGCAACTGGGATGTTTATTTTTGATGATTTAAGATTTAGCGTTTTAAATAGAGAAAATGTGAGGAAATTTGATTGTGAACCATTATCTAACAAGCATCCTTTATTGGTTTATTGGTTTGTTTTGTGAAGTGAAAATATGTATGACAATAAATTAAATGTATTTACATTATAATGATTAGTTGTTGTGTTTGATTGAATAGACACCTGATCTGGAGTAGATGTATTTGAATCAACTTTCGAATCTACGTGCAGAAATGAGTTATATTTTTTATTTTTTATTGCATTTTATACAACGTCTTTGTTACTGTGACCCTTTCTTAAACACTTTGTACAATGATTTAAACGTTTTGTTTCTGAAAGTCATTTTTTAATATTTAATTCTAGAAATATTTTGCAATAGAATAAGTAATGAGATTCTTTACAATAAGGACAAGATGTGTTTGTAATTGCATAAATTTTTTGCTTTGAATTCTATTTCCTTGTTTACCTGTTTTTTGTCAAGAAATTCAAACAATCGACACATTTTCGTTAAAAATTTAATAAATTCATTTAATGTAGAGTTGACTTTATAATTTGTTTTTATTTCTCATCCTAGATTAGAATAATCAATAGATGCAGATTATTATATTAATAAATAAGAATAGTAATGCCAAATTTTTGAAAGCTGGAAAATGTACTTCAAATTTATCCGTAAATTATCTAATGGCCGCTTCTGTATTATTATTAACACCTGGCAACTCGAAAATTGCCTTTGCATGCGACTTAATAATAGCTTATTTTCATAACGCTTTCTCAATAATTTCCATGTTGTATTATAATTTACTTCGCATACCTCGTATGATTGTATAATTTAAGTTGCTTCGCTTTTAAGTGCTGCCCGTGCATACTGACGTTTCTGGATGGAATTTAAATTTTAATTATTATGAATTGAAGTATTAAACGTATCATGAAAACTGTACCAAGTTTCATAGCATTCCGTAAATTCCGGAAAATGAATCTGTGGCAAAACTACGTTTGTTTGTGCACCTGAACCTTAATATCTGATTTGTTATTTAATTATCACGTAGCAGCTGAAACTAATTTACAGTATTTATTTTTAAACTTCTCTTTCGTTCTTTTGAAATTTAACTTTCCTAACCTCATTTGCAATTCTTCTGATTTTGATTTATCTACTTCGATTTCTACTAAAACGTGCCAAATTCTCTTAACTGCCCTTTGACGATACCGCGTCGTGTTATTACCGATTTTAAATCATCCATTTTCGCATCCCTTAATATTACAATGAATATAATTTAACAGTTTAATGGCCTTGTTGTGATAATGTAATGGCAATAATGAACTAATAAAATAGGAAAAACTTATAGGTTTTTATGTTCCGTGCTGATTTAGCTGGCTATGTGGCTGCGAAGGACCATATCTTATTTAATTGTTCTTTTAATAATGAAAAGAATCACAACTAAATTTTGTTTGTTTACTGTTTAATGTGTTATATGAGTGAATGTGTTATACTTTTTATGGCTTCGCAGGCGAAATTAGAAAAAATGTAAGAGATTTTGAAGTTGAATGGCAAGAACCATCAATGGGAAAAAGTCATGAAGGCAAGAATAAATCAGGCTCATCTGCATAAATAAAGGCACATAAAGCTGCGAGGATCAATAATGTAGAAGAAGCGGATTCGATATTCGACGAAGAGATCCGATCAGTTAAGTGAAATGGAATTTCTAAGGCTAAAGTACAAAAGCTCATGAAGCAAGATCAATATTATATAGAGGATGAAAGAGCCGTATTAAACAGGTACATGTAAAGAAACCAAGAAACTCCAAGTAGAAATGGTGACAATAATAGATTTGATAAGGTCGCGTTGGAATAGATTTTATGGCACGTCAAATAGTCTTAAATATTAAGATTTAGAATTACGAGTCTTTGCTTTATTGGACGTAATATGGACAAGCTTATGTATGTTTAAGTATTCGAAAATAACATTTAAAGTATAATTTTACGTTGCATTACAAACATTCTAAAATTTTATCAAGAAAACAATTACGACTATCACATAGATTGAGTAGTATACCGGTTGTTACAATAATTTGTCACGAACTTGAGCGGTGCTAGTTAGCTCAATCAACACATTCATAAAAGTTTTAATTAATATCGACTCGCAAGTAGACGGAACATTTTGCATTTATACCACTTTCTGATTATATACAAACAATATAATTTATAAACAAACAACAAAAGCGAAAAGTCTAGTAAGATGTTCAAAGGGTCCTCTATTCGTTTCGCTGCATCCGCGACATAAATGCTACTGAATTCGAGCCAATGTGGAGGTTGTTGAAAGAGTTAAAAGAGCCTTGCGGCAGAGACGTTATTGCTGTGAAATGGAGGCAGGATACTTTGAACACCTCATTTGACTTTTATTTATAAATTACATTGTTTGTACATAGTAATAAAGTGGTGTAAATGCGAAATGTTTCGTATCTCCGAAACCGTCAAACTGTTTGCGGGCCCACGTTCTTTAAGATTTTGGTTATTTTTGATCATAATATCTCTCCTTAATGCGTGTCATACATTTTTTAGCGTCTTGTATAATTACTTAAATTATGACTGGGTTGTTATCATTAAACCAGGAAGAATTACTGCTTTTTTTAAAATATATAATGTATAAATTAGTAGAATTTATTACCAACAGATTAGACTTATTGTCAGTTATATGCAAGTGGTCACACGGAGATCACGCCAATATTAATATTGTAATGGATGATCTTCATTAATATATTTAGTTTCGACCGATATACAATATAATAAAGTTATATACTAGAATTGTTTAGTGTTTAAATTGAATTTTATTTGTATAGTTTCTTCAAATATTCTTACATATTTAAATTTAAGCATTTCACAGAAATATTGAAGAAATAAAACTTGACTGATTTTATCAAACTATTGCTTTCTTTGATACTGAAACAATATTACAGAATTTTAATTAGTATTGAAAACAAATGAATCGATGTTTTTGTATATACCTACTAATTATTCAAAAACAAGATTATAAAAGTGTCCATTTTAGGAAAACACTTATTTTTTATTATATCGAAATTTAATTTAGAATTTGCTTTATAATAAAATGGAAGTAAATGAGTATTATTCCTTAAAGTATATTCTCTTCAATTACTACTCTAACTATATTAAATCATTTCAACTTTTAAGTATGAATAGCATATATTAAAAGTTTGTTAAAATTATTTGCATATGCTTGTATTTCAAAATTAGTCTTTTATTTAACCTACGATAAGTTTGGGAAAATAAGTAAAAACAGGGAAACATTGAATGAAAACAATGTGCAGTGCGCAACAAGCAGACACAGACAACAGCGCGCATGCCCAAAAAACAAACTGAAATATAAACAATAATGAGTTTAAATAGGACAAGACATTACAAGTAATACAGAATAACTCTCTTTTAAAGTCACATAAATATATTTACACTATGTATAAATGAAATGAAATATGTATATACATAAAACAGTGCAGATGATATAATACAATTATATTTACAATTTCTATTATAAGTAAACCTCAACTACACATCGACGAAACATAGTAGTACATTAATATTTCATAAATATTATTTTTTTTATTCATGAAAATTGACATTCTATTAGATTAGAGCTTCTCGTTTCAGAGATAAAAGTAAAACATGTTCGAGAAAGTTTATTTTATTAGAACATGGTCCGAGTTTCCCATTTTACTATTCCCTCAATTTGCAGTAGAAATATAGTACATGCAACATTTTGAGTAGTGAGAAAGATAAATTTTCCTAAAAATCTAAAAGAGGAATTTATTAGTTGTCACTAGAAGATTAAATATTTACGTGCAAGTTTATATATAGGCTAAATTTTAAGGACGTTTTATTCTAATCTATTGAAGAAAAATATTGTAGGGAATAGTAGAAACTAAATAATATTGCAAACGTTGAAAGTACAGTCATGGAAGAAATGCAGATATCAAAATTAGTTGAACAGTTTTAGTTAAGTCTCTACTAAAAGCGGAAATATAAAGAGTTCAAAACAAAATAAACTAAATTTTAGTGGTTGGCTTTTTCCTTTTATTTTTACCAAGGCTTTCTTTTCATTTTCATTTTCAACCAAATGCAAATTTCTTTAGGTGGGGCAAAAAGGATAACATAGCCAATGCTTAGAAAATTCTTATAATTTACTCTTAACTATAATCGATATTTTAGGAGCTGTATTTTAAGAACGTAGTTCTAACTTGATTGTCAGTAGTCCCGAAAATTTATTTATGTATTTGTTGCTTATACATGCTCTAAATAGTGATATACACATATATACAGATTGAGAATATGTACTGGTTATGTATCTAAATAAATATACCCAAATATAGGTATGCAAGTACCTACATTTGCATATGTATTATAGTATAATATATATATATATATATATATATATATATATATATATATATATATATATATCCATATGCATTTCGGTCAAAATGCATATGGAAATGGCGTCGTATATGACCAGCTCACTTGACTTATTTGTATGAGTATGTATGCATACTAGTGAATGAATTAATCGTTATACATACGCCCAACTATTCTTTTTTCTGTATACTATAAACGCTATTCTTCTGGATAAGCAGTCTATGTAGAATATAAAGATAATGGTGGTATAGAGTGTTTTGATCTTGTATTTTATTGGGTTGGTAGCTAAGTACTTTCGGTTTTTACTGATAGAGAGCGTTGCTTTATTTTTTGTATAACATATGTTAGTGCTGTACTTTACCGTTTGTCGCGTGATACTAGTCACATTGACGTAACTTCAGAAGCAAGTAGTGCGTGATTTTTATTAAAGCTATTAGTTGTGGGTTAATTTTAAATGGAGTGCAGAAACGAACATTTTCGACATATTTTACTATTTTATTTCCGTAAAGGAAAGAAAGCTGCTGCGGCTCACAAAAAGATATGTGAAGTTTATGGTGCTAATTGCTTAACAGAGCGCACGTGTCAGAATTGGTATAAAAAATTCCGTTCTGGAGATTTTTCCCTCAAAGATGAGCAACGGTCTGGTCGGCCTACTGAAGTTGATGACGACCAAATCAAAGTCATAATTGAAGAGGATCGTCATTTAACTGCTCGAGATGTTGCGGAGAGGCTACATGTATTGCACACAACAATTGAAAAACATTTAAAATGTCTCGGGCTAGTTAAGAAGCTTGATATTTGGGACCTCACGAATTGAAAGAAATTCATTTAACACAAAGAATCAACTTTTGCGATATGCACCTTAGACGAAATGAAACCGACCCTTTCTTAAAAAGAATCATCACTGGTGATGAAAAATGGGTCCTGTACAGTAACATAGTTCGAAAACGATCATGGAGCAAACACGATAAACCAGCTCAAACCACATCGAAAGCTGAATTGCATCCAAAAAAGATCATGCTGTCAGTTTGGTGGGATTACAAAGGTGTTGTGTTTTTTGAGCTACTTCCAAGGAACCAAACGATCAAATCTGATGTTTACTGTCAATAATTAATAAAACTGGATGAAGCAATTAAAGAAAAACGGCCAGAATTGTCAAATCGGAAAGGTGTAATTTTCCACCAAGATAATGCAAGGCCTCACACATCTTTGGCAACTCGTGGGAAACTATTGGAGCTTGGCTGGGAAGCGATGCCACATCCCCCATCCAGCCCTGATCTAGCACCATCTGATTACCATTTATTTCGAAGTTTGCAGTATTCTTTGAATGGTAAAACTTTCACAAATGACGATGACATTCACTCGGACCTGGTTCAGTTTTTTGCTGATAAGGACCAGAAATTTTATGAGCGCGGAATCATGCAGCTGAAAGGAAGATGGCAAAAGGTCATTGATCAAAATGGAAAATATATAATTGATTAAAAGCTATTCTTTGTTTAAAAAAAGTGTTTTATTTTATACTACAAAACCGAAAATACTTAGTTGCCAACCCAATACATTTAATGTCTCTGTTGCAGTCACGAATTGTGTAAGCAAATGTAGAGTTACAGCAGTTACCTAAAGTGATCGAGTCTTTTAGCTACTAGAAATGATTTTTTAAATTCGTCATGGAATCAAAAGTGAAGAGAATTATTAACAGCGTTCACTTTTTATGAATTTTTGATTTAATGGTAAATGACTTTAACCTATTTTTTAAATGATATACTGTCTTAATACTTTCGAATGCAAAATAAAAAACTATCTTCAGCAGCATCACCATAAAATGTTCTTTCAAAAAATTTAAAGTAATTATTAACTTAAAAAAAGACAAGATGCCTTCGATAAAGTTGGTATGTATTCCAATCATTTCAATTTGTTCCCATATATTATTGTGGTTCATCATTAAACACTTTGAAAATTTTTTATGAAGCATAGATATAAGCATTGACTTTTTTGAATAAGTGTATACATTGTTTAATATTGTGTATCTGGATCATTGAGATTCAGTAAATAGGCTATCGATTATAGACAAGCTGCAAATATTAGGCGTACCAAAAAATTGATGGAGCTGTTTACAATGAATTCAAAATGTGTTTCCAAGCCATTGCATCATAAGAATTTGAAAGTAATAAAGAAGTAAAGGAAGATTATATTCCTTTTCCAATTCTTCAGAACCGAACTAGGCAAAAAATATAGTAACAACACAAATAATAGCTAACGATGATAATTCGATAAAATATCGAATACAAAATATAACTAATAAAAGTAATTACCAAGTATATCGGGAAGTCATTACCGGTTTTTTCAAAAAAGAAAAAATTACATAATTTTCAAGAAAATGATAAAATTTATTTATTCTGTCATGGCCATTTGATTCTACACATCTTGCCCATCTCTCGGGCAATTTATGAATGCCATTCCAAAAAAACTGTTTGCTCTTTGAGCAAAATCATTCGAGCCATTTTCTAACTTCCTCGAAATTGACGAAATGCTGCTCTGCAAGCACGTGTTCTATTGATGCGGAAAGGTAATAGTCAGACGGGGCAACGTCTGGAAAGCACGGCGGATGTGATATTATGTTCAATACAAGTGCTTTCAACGCTTCCTTGACCGGTTTTGCTCTATGAGACGGTGCGTTACCGTGTTGTAAAATTACTTTACCCTATCTTCGGACCCATTCTGGACGTTAGTCTATTAACGCGCGGTTCAAATTGATAATTTGTTGTCGGTAAAACAGTATTAACTGTGAAACCTGGTGAAAGGGTATTAACTGTATCACCAGGTTTAAACAGTTCATAATACACCATGCCACTTTGGTCTCACCAAACACAGCATTGTTTTGCGACCAAAACGATTTGTCTTTGAAGTCGATGGGCCGATTTCGACAATCATGATTTTTCCGGTTAATGTTTTCGAAATACATCTATTTTTCATCACCCATCACTATTCGATACAGAAACTACTTCCAATTATACCTTTGAAGCAGCATTTTACACATGATTTTTCGATTTTCTATTTGCCTGTTATTCAATTGATGTGGGCACCCATTTTCCCATCTTTTGGATTCTTCCATTGCTCGTAAACGGTTGCTAATCGTATCTTGAGCCATATTTAACGCGTCTGCCAATTGTTTTTAAGTTTGAGTTGAGTCTTCAGTCAAAAACTCCTGCAGTTTCGCATCTTCAAACTTTTTCTGTCTACCAGAACATTCTTTGTCTTGCACATCAAAATCACCACTTTTGAATTATCAAAAGTACGCCTCACATGTTTTTATGGTTAGAGCATTCTCACCGCAAGTTTCTATCAGCTAACGATGACTTTCGGCGCCTTTTTTCTTTTGATGAAATAAGAAAAGTAATGCACTTTTTCAGGCACGAAACTCGACATTTTGAAAGAGGTATACATCTATGACGGTGTTACTTTCGCAAAATATAACATGTTTAGCTTTAAAGTTTGATATCAGTAGAATAAAATGACATATGTGTCAAATCAAAATATTGCATACTTAAGCCTAGCGACAACTGTTAGACCAACTGGTAATGACTTTCCGGTACACCTGGTAAACAATTGGATAGGACAGTAGGAGAATTAGAAGTGAAGATCCACACAGGAATGTAATATACATGAGGATAGAAAAGCAGAAGGAAAATAGTAGACACCTTTAAATATCTAGGAGTGACAAAGTAAGAAATGGTAAGTGAAAGTATTTTGAAAGGAAGGCAGACAGGACGTTTTCAACGTTTTAAAGAATTTGGCCCTACTTCCATTTCGTAAATCTTACCGGTCACGCTATTGGTTAGTGACAAGTTTTGACACATTTAGGCAGCTATCCCGCACGATATTTTTTTAGTTTACTTAAATTTGATTGATACGATGATTTTCGTACCGCCGATTTTACAACTACGGAAGACTTGGCTAAATCACAAGTAACTATCGTTTTTGTTTTCTTAACGAGGAAGTTAGAATTCGTTTGTCGTCTGGAAGAATATCACTAAAAGACAAAAAGGCGTAGTGGACTGCTGAGCGCATCTGTAACTGCATTGTTGCCGTGAAGGAATTTACTCAAATATGATGGCGGATAACTATTCATGAAATTAGTGTTACTGTAAGAAAAGGTACAAGATAGATTCATGAGATTTTACGTGAATGTTTGGGAGTGAATAAAGTTTTAGTCCGCTGGCTACCTAGGCTGCTGGAACCGGGACACAAATATAACAGGTCTGACACATTCTTGCAACTTCAAGCCCTCTACTTTTAAGACGTTACGATGACCAATTTTGGTGAGGGATAATAATTGCTGATGAAATATGGATAACTTGCTTCAATCTTGGGATAAAAAATCAACCCAAAGAGTGGCGAAAATCTAAGAAAGGGTTTCCGCTTAAAATACGTGTTGTTCCATTGGTGGGAAGAGAAATGTTTTCTGTATTCTAGGATTGAAAGAAGTTTATTTTTTTGGATTATCTACCGAAAGGTGCTACAATTTACGCAGAATATTATATTAACCTTTATCAGGTGAATTAGGCGCGGGAGGCGGTTTACAAGAAACGGCCTGAGAAGTTTGTTATAGCAACAGGATAATGCAAGATCGTATACTACACAATTAATGAAGGATGTTTTAAATAAATTGCACTGGGAATAACACCACATTCATCGAATTCATCAGGTATGATTTCTAGTGATTACCGTCTGTTTCAAAATTTGTAAAAACCACATGGATTGTTTGATTTCAGAGCTAAAACGAGATAAAACTAATTATAAAAAAGAGGGTTGCAGAAACTTCAATAAAGTTGTCTGAGAACGGTTAAAAAAATTTGTTTCGCGTTCAGATAAGTGTATTAAATAGAGATTATATTGAAAAACTGTATTATAATTTTGATGAAAATTGGCAAAATAAATTATTACAGCCAAATTCTTAGAACTTTGGAAACATTTCTGGCATAAACAGAGCGCTACTGAAGAGTAAGACAATTGGTAAATAAAGAAAAATTAAAATATTCAAGACTAATAAGACAAGTCATTACATATATAATTACAATAGAACCAACAATGATAAATGAAAGAGAAAAAAAAATGGAAGATATTAGAAGGGAAAATAAGGCGAACATATAACGAGAGACAGTGGGAGAAAGGCTAAAAGTAACCGTAAAATAGAGTCGGAGTTGGAAGAACAAAATATCGTCAGATATGTAAAAGTAGTGTCTCGAATGAGTGGAACTTATAATGATAAAAGCATCAACATAAATGTTTAGATGAATAGCGAATTGAATTTCAATAGAACAGGAAGAGAAAAAAGATGGCGATGTGAAGAACAGGAATATATACTTAAGCGTTTTAAATAGGTCTGAAAAATACAGTGCAATCCTTGGATTGAACGGCAATGATGTCGATGATTTTGATCCGGATTACCAAATTAATGAAAGTGCAATATTTTGAAAAATTATGAAATATGAAACATTTGGTGAAGTAAAAAATTGCGGAGAATTAGATGTCTCAGAATGACAACTGATTAACACACATGAGATATCACCTCTTGTAACTATATTTCTAAGCACAAACATACCTAATCTAATTGTTTTGCATAACGTGTTGTGTTTACTTCATTGAATGCAAAAAACTTTTGAGTGGTCAGATCGTTCTTCACTTGTAACAAGCTGGAACAATTAGTTTTTTTAATTTCTGGTAAAGAGTTTTGTTGATACTTCTGAAAATAACTTCTTATTCTGCATTCGAAAATGGGTAGATACGCCGTTCCTTAAAAAACAATTTAGATCTTGTGCTAAACTGGAAGTGTAAAAAAATAAACAATTTCATCAACGATTCTATATTTTTGATTATGTATTAATGCCAAATTTCAAAATAAATAGTCGATTGATAATGTAGAATTTTATCCTAATGGTATAATATGTATTAAGAAATTTATTAAAATTGAATAAATAACATGCGCTGTTGTGGAAAGGTGGCAAGTTGGGTATATAAGTAAGAAGGGAAAATTGTAAATTGTATTAGTGATAAAATAAGTAAACAAAATAATTTCTTATATAGTGACGCAAATGATGAGTAAATTTCTGAAATATACAGCTTAATTAAAATTTCATAAAATAGAGAAAATTTCTGTGATAAAATTCGATGAAATCACAAACACACTTCCTAAATTGGAAGAGAAAAATTGTTTAATTTCTGACAATGTTGGTTTAATTTTCAATTAATAAATGCACCTATGTTTTATAGAAACAATCGTGGTCGTAATAACTGTAGTTTAGGAATGATACTTTCGGCATTTCATTATATTTTTTTACGTATTACAAACGACTTTTACATATATACAATTTTATTGCGTTCAAATTACACTTTCTGAGAAAGAGTATTCAGTATTTAGCAATTGAATTAGAGATGCGTATCAAGAAATTTGTAAACAAGTCGTTTGTATTTAAATATATTTGTATTAGTAGTAAAAACATATTAGGAAAATTCCCTTATTATCGGTTTAGGGTCAGGTATATGCACTTAGTGTCTAAAGACAGATGAAAGCACTACAAATAATATCCAGTTTTAGTTAAAATTTGTGCGTACTCCTATTAAGAAGTGTATTAAAGTGTTTTAATGATGTACATATTGTGTGAATTTTACCAATAGTTTAATTTTTTTGGTGAACTTTTAAGCTTTGTAATTCGGAATGGGAAAAGTGAAAGATATTAGTAGCGTGGATAAAATTAAAATAGAGACTTTATAAGAAACAGACATGTATACAGTTATTTTTGACACATTAGTGTTAATTTTAAAATAAATGATTTATAGTATTTCTCTTATATCTTATTTTTTAAATTTTCAAGCCTCTATCTTAGCTAAAATCCTCACCGATGCTTTCACAAAAGTATGTCAGTGTTCAGCGTAGTGCTGGGATATAATAGTAAGAGAAAATTTCTAGATAATTTCAATAAAAACGAAAAAGTACTGTCGATATTGTGGATAGAATTACTTGATTTAAATAGTGACCAAGACAAGATGGATTAAACATGTCATAAAGTAATATTTATAATTGCATCCTTTTAGGAGCAGAGAATGTCTATAAGATTAATTACTGACATTTAGCGCGTATCAAAAAACTGAGAAAGAGGTAATAAATGGAAAATATTAATGGAGGCCAATGGGTCGCTGTAGTCGTATCTAATGAGATTGTGCGATGAAGACATCCACTTATCAACGTCTACAGAAAAAGTGTTTGAACAATACAATTCAAATGTGTACCATATCTTGTATAGACTTGATATAGTTCCACGCAACTATCTAAACCTTCAAGGAAAAAAGATCTTAATAGTTGGTAGTTTCAAACAGAATTTGATTCTGTTAGAAGCTTGCATCAGGTCTTTGAACAATTACACCATCGTTTGGATAAGGTGTGTTATTCTGCAGGGGAAATATGTATAACATGATAAAGGTGTGATTGTTTGAGATTAATGAAGGAAGTTTTAGTAATATTAATTCACCATTTATTGAAAATTCATCGTATGTTCCATGCAATTTTGAAACGCCTAATATATTTTGAATCAGAGATTATTTACAAAACGAATTTTGAAAATAATTGGCCTAGTAATCGTCGAAGATAAAAATAAAGAATAATTTATTAAAATACGTTACTGAAAACTTACTATAAAAGTACTGAAGTACGGACGGACATGCTAACATATGTATATAGACTGTTCGCCAATATAATAATTAAAATATATATAATTACATATGATTGAAATGTACCGCCTAAATAGTGTAATGGTTATCATATTTGTTTAGTAAATCAGAGGCCATAATATAGAAACTCTCTCCAGGACGGTCCATCATTAGATAACGTTTTGTCATAAAATATATTGAAAAATTAAGTATTGTAATGTTAATTTTCACTTGCGTATATAATAAGAGTAATATATCGCATGCTGAAAATTCCATTTTAAGATTAATAAAATTTAGCTTTATACAAACAGTTTAGAAATGAGTTATAAGTATGCTCTCTTTTTCCAATATTATGTAACAATTTTTGTGATTGATTCCATCTTCCGTAGTTATATTTATCGTTAACGGAGTTAATGTTTCCATTATTGTAGAATTACTTTAGAGAAGTGATATGTAGAGCTAAGAGGACATTTTATGATTTAATGAATTATAAAACGCCCTTGCTCCCTGGAAACTTTGGCAACAATACAATTCTCCGACGATGAAACATCGAGATCAGTAACGATATGGCTTGAATTTTGTGTCCGTCTGAGAAAAATTTTCCATGATCGAGATGAATTTAGGAATTGTCCATGGGATGATATCCTTATTTTAGATAGCATAAAAGTTTAAAGAGGGTTGGAGAAGTTACGAATTGCAGCCGATATAGGTGTCCCAATTAGTATTCTGATTGGGAAAAATTATCGATACTGAAACATGAATTATTTTCACAGATTTGTCTCGCAACTTTCTAGCATTTTTGAGATACATGTTGGAAGTGTTTTTATTCGTTTGCACTAATAGGGAAATAAGACCAAATTTCGTGCTGACTGGATTTCGAGTTTGCCAGAACAAAAAGCGAATAGAGGAGCGATTAGACAGTATTAGAAGCAATATGTTCAAGAAGAAAGTGATCGATGATCGAAGGCGATTATTATTGTTGTTGAAGCTTAGCTATATTGTTATGGCTTGGAGCTGAAGCACCAGATACCACTACAGAGAGCTATGTAGGACGTGGTAAAAATATTGTTGTTTCAAAGGAATAAAGTTTTAGTACTAATAAGTTTCAAAATCTAAAAGTAAGAGAAATTCTTTATCCATTATGGAAGAGTATTTGTGAATATTTCGAGTTTTATGTAGTTGTTAAAAACTGCTGTTATTTTATATTAAATTTTGGTTATGTGTAGTCATGTACAGACTGAGCCAAAAAGAATAAAGACTAGATGAATTTCCCACTTCATAAAATAGTAATATTTAAAACATTTCTAAAAGTTATTTCATGAAATACTCTTGTTGCTCTAAATACCTTCAGTAAAGTGTTATTTATTGTTAAAAACTATTCGTGTAATAGTTTTCTATAAAATTTTGCCAAAATTGTTTTTCAAGAAACCTGCTCTATCATATTCAATGCAATGAAAAATAATAAAATTTAAAATTGTATCTTAAAGATTATGTGGTACTCATTTTACTTATTTCAGAAAAAATGCGTTTATTCCAGGAGCAGTTTTTAAACTTATTACTGAAGTGGTATAAGTAACGAATGTGGAATTTGGGGTTACTCTATATAATCATACATTTAAAATTTTGAGGAGGTATTTCCCCATGTTCACATACCATATAAAATGTTTATGCAACACACGCAATGGATTATTTTACACTTTGCAAATTATAATTGTGTTTGCAAGAAAAAGTTAACCCAAAGCACTTGAAGAAGGGACTGTAAATGATTTACGAATATAAATAGTGCACGATTAGTTAAATTTTCATTTAAGCTAAACTCACATGTACCACTGATTAGTCATATCACGACCATAAAGGCAAATATCACCCACATTAAGCGACAGTCGTCAATAGTAGTGAATTGACGTAGTCATTTTCATTATAATTTCTTGATTAGAGTTGCGGTGTGTAGTAATAATATGGTGTGGTCGGTCAGTCATTAATTATTAGGAAATGTGACAATAAGTAGTAAATTTATATTCATATGTAAATGTTTTTAAGCTTATTCTACTGACTGTTGAGCTTCGAAGAGGAACTTGCATAAGCACACTTACAAAATAATATTTCTATAGCAATTATTATCTTTTCACTATAAAGAAAGCTGAATGGTTTCACAATAATTCGAATTCAATCAAATGTATGTCGACAAAAGCAATGGTAGATAGATTTATCGAAAATACACAAAATTAACTGGTCTGTTGATGGAAAAAAATATATCAAACAACAGTGAACATTTAACGAACAACCAATGAACTAGCTGGGCGAAAGAGGGATGTGTGGCATTGTTAGTCTTTTATTATTATTGGTAACAATTTGAATAATGATGATATTTTAGGTATGACGTTTATCTGATGAAGCATAGTTTCATTTGTCAGGGTACGTAATTAGTAAAAATTATCATACGTGGATAATAGATAACTTTATTCAAAATAGTTTCCATACGTTGAAAATAGGTGTCTTACTTTAAACTAATTTCAATTAGCTAATAAAGTAAGAAAAGTTTTACTAAAAAGAACATTACTTTTACCATGTATCTGGAAATATTTATTGAGATCCCATGGCTTCTCAGCTGATTTATTAACTGAAATAAATTACAAGTTGATAGGAAATTCTATTCGACTTTTTTCTTTCTGGCTCGAACTTTATGAAAAAGTAGGACGAATGGGATATTAATTAATGATTAATGGAGTTTCATCTTTATTGAAATGAAATATAGGATGCGAATAGCTACTTATAAAAATGTAGTTGAACAAGGAAAGTTCGGAATTTTTTATTGTTGAACAAAATTAGTTTCAATTAAAATTTCAAGTATTATTATACACATGACTAAATGTTTGGTGTTATAATTTATTATCATAGTTAGTATATAAGTAGTATATATTGAAAGTAGCTAGAATTATAAATTAGTTTTCTTTGTTTCTACTATTTAATTCGGTAGTAATATTATAAGAATTTTTTGTATTGCTATCAATATCAGTTTAGCTCTAGTTTATAATTATGTATTAAATTAAATTTTTATTAGAATGTATTCTAGAAACTAGCTATAGTAATAGCAACTGATCCCTGTCTCTGAATAATACAAGATTGTTGTACGTATACGGTGGTTTATTGCTTTGTTTATAAGCCATTTAAAACTGTTTTAAAGCTGCATTTGTTCGCAATATACATACTATGCAGCCAATAAGATAAATTTGATGTAGATTGGCACGATATCAATTTTATTAATCTTCCATTAATCGCATTATTATTGTAGGTCACTGAGAAAACGTTTATTAATGCTTTTTAATACTGTATGTACTTGGGCAATGTGGACAGATAAATATTTATTTTGAATGAAACAATGCTGTAACTACCAAAACAAATATCAGAAATTAAACTAGTTCTAACTAGCGCTATAAGAACTATAACAAAATTGGAATATAATGGCTTTTCTGAAAGATAGTGCTAGTTGTTTAATCTCATATTTCATCAAATCTTCTTCATAAATGCTATTGGATGTTCATTAAAAATGAAATCAAAGTAGTTCTTGGACATTTGAAACCTTGTCCATATTAACGTCATAAGTTATTTCACTCAATTTATAGGTGTTTGTATACGTAAACGTCAATTAATTTAGATTATTATTTTTTTGATTTCTGTTTGTGATTATGGTAAATAATTGATAACTAACACTTTTAAACTAATAATGTGTTAAGTTAGGATACATAATACAATTTTTTGTCTGGAAACTATTTAACTTTGTTTTTTAATGAACACTCGTTATATATGTATATAGCTCAACACTCCTTATAATTCAGTTTTTTGTTGAAATTATGTACGAGAGCGGATCAGCAATTAGTGAACGATGAAAGAGATCTTATTTGTTTTTCAACTTGCTATCCTTCAAAACATAACTCCAAAAATTTGCCTTCATTTCGATTGTAAGGTAGCTTGTTATTTAAATAGAAAGAGAAATGCTTTTAGCTTGTTCTGAAATATGTAAGAACTGGAGTACTGGTGAGTTTAAACGTGGCCGAATCAGTAAATATTAAATTGAAAAACAAATATTGTAATGATTGAAAACATACATGACCTTGGCATAAAATTAAGCGAACTAACAGAGACTTTATACATTTTATGTGGATCAGTGACTTCGATTTTGCACAATGAATTACATACGGACAAATTATGTGCAAGATAGATGCCGTATTTGTTTATAGTGGACTACAAACGTGAACGAGAACGCGTTTCAGTGTTCAATTTAGTGAAATTAAGCCATGATCCGTAAGACTTTTGGCACCGAATAATAACGATTGATAAAACTAGGATAAACTATTATATACATGAAATTAAGCGATAATCGAGGCAATAGACTGGCTCCAAAGAAGAGACTGTACACTCGCCGCAAAGGTTGTAGTAGTTGTCTTTTGTGATCACAGTGTAAATCTTCGTATCATTCATTATCATCAAAAAGTTAGAACGATAATAATAAGGCGAATACTATGTATTCCTTTTACATCAACTGCACCATGCAAGAAACCCCACGCAATTGAAGGAACGATTGATTTTTTTCAGGATAATGCATGTCGAACTGCTTCCACATCCAACTTATTCTCCAGATTTGACTCCCTCAAACCTTTTCCTTCTTCTCAAAAGGAGAGCGTGGCTCGGTGGCAAGAGATTTGTGTCAAAAGACGAGATAATCAGTAACGCACATTTCGAAGAGTTTGGTGAAGCTTATTTTTCTGAAGGAATGACAAAAAGGGCTTGAATATCCGTGGACAGAATGTAATGAGTTATAAGGAGAATACGTTGGAAAATACAATAATTTTTTGCCAAAGAGTTTGCATTTTCTTGCCTAGGCTAACTAATTACCGATTCGCCTTTATATTTGTTTCTTTTATCTTGGTGTCATAGTTTTCGTTCGCGAATTTTTAGTTTTTCCAAATCTAAATTTATATTAGGGTAATTTAAATAAGATTTAGTTGTAATATATCACATTAGGTATTGAGATATTTAGTATTAGCGCGTTTGAAGAATAGACAAAATTGGTAGTACAATTTTTGTATATTAAACTGTGCGTTTTATATGTGCATGTTTCTATTTCTTGCATTATGTTCTTATCCATGAAAACTTATATGTGTATCTATATTCACAGAAATCAGGAAAAATATTATTTCGAGAAACGGATTTCTCGATTTTGTTATAATGCCAATAGCTCACCGTCTGTTAATTATAATACGATAAAGGAGGAAGATTAATATAATAATTTTATATTGTGTGTATTATTTTGACTTTAATATATGTACAGTACAAAATCGATACGGTAGAATCCGAAAAATTATAGGCACCATTTGTTTTTTTCAAAGTGCAACTTGGTAAATAATGATGAAAAGATTCGTTAAGTACACTAAGGATACGTATTAAAGTAAATGCATTAAATGAAGTGAAAACAAATGAACTAAAACATTGCTCTAATCAACATCTAACATCAATAACTTACACAAGCGTTGATGTCAATGACTGGTAACAGTTCAAAAGGAAAAAATATGTACGTATCGTACTCTACAATGTAAACCTATTTCATACTACATTTATTCGTGCAAAAATTGTTACAAGTCAATAATTAAAACAAATTTCGGATTCATCGCATTCATTGAAAAATTGAAAAGAGTAATATACATCAGTAGGGAACTGATATTGAAAATAGGTGAGTACAGGTAATGAAATATTGATAATGTGTTTGTTTCTACATCTACCAAGAAGTGAATGAATTGTATATTGCTTTAAAAGACAAATTTGATATATATCTAATTTATTTGATTATAATAGATAATTTTTCAAATTGGAATATTAATTGGACGTCTCTCACGTATTTATGTTTGTAGTATTATATTTATGTACGTATATATTATATTTAATCAATATTCTGTTGTTAATAAATTTATACAGTTGACTTAAATATTCATATAAAAATATTTATTAGAATAATAATATATTTTACTCCAACTTTGCTACTAACCAAAATTGTCACACTTGAACTGTACGTTTTATTTTTGTCTCTTGTTTTTTTGATAAAAGTTAAAAAAAGACGTGGTTGACAAATTGTTGTAAGAAGGTGAAATATATTTTCCTGTTCCCTTTTTCCATTTCTTAATTCTTGAAACAGTCGTACTTTTTAAATTTGATTCCTTTTGGTTTGAGCGGTGCAGTGTACCTCTATTTTTATAATTTGCAGTATGTACTTTTAGTACTGAAATTAGCCCGTATTATATTATCGAAAACTGCTATTTCCACCAATTACGTGAAAGTATTACTTATACATACATATTTTAAAGAATATTAAATTAGAATTTTATTCAAGGCGATTAAAGTAAGTAATAATACTCAAAAATTAATGGATATGTATAGTAAAAGTCATAAATCAATCCACAAATGTAAATAACACCTATATACATATATATATATATATATATATATATATATAAGTGGGGTAATTGTATATAACCATTTGCAAAAGAAAGAAAGAGTTTGGTTTATTAAAATTAGTGAGAGCTTAAAAGTATATAATATAATTATAAAGTGGGTAGTATACAAAGGAAAGTTTTGCAATATGACGCAACAATGAATCGTAGGAAGCTGCTTGTTGCTGTACGTTGAGACATGTTCATACGTGCATAGTAGCTGCTGTGCCATGTCAATGGGCTTTAAACATAGACCAGTGTTTCGACGAAATGACTCTTGCACTGATTATTGTCCACATCGCACAACGATATTCAGGTGGTATAGAGAATTCCAAAGGGGAAAT
The DNA here is from genome assembly GCA_031893035.1 of Dermolepida albohirtum. Lineage (NCBI taxonomy): Eukaryota > Metazoa > Arthropoda > Insecta > Coleoptera > Scarabaeidae > Dermolepida > Dermolepida albohirtum. The sequence goes on along the minus strand of JAVIWB010000334.1, from coordinate 96,766 downwards.
TTAACTGTGGAGGACGCTGAGAGACCGGGAAGGCCACGAACATCAATTACGGAGAAAAACGTTATTACTGTGAGGAAAATGCTTGGAGAGGACAGACGAGTGACCTACCAACAGATAGAGGGTATTTCAGGCCTAAATGCACCAGCAATTCGTTCGATTCTGCATGATCATTTGCAAGTGAAGAAACTTTGTTCTCTCTGGGTGTCGCATCGACTAACTGAAGAGCAGATGACACGACGTGTGACTTGGTACCGGGAGATGCTAAAAAAGTTTAATAAGGGACAATCTCGGTATGTGAACAACATCGTGACCGGTGACGAGACTTGGCTGTACTATTACGATGTGCCGACCAAAGCTCAAAACAAAGCTTGGGTCTTTGATGATGAGGACACACGCGTAGTTGTCAGAAAATTTCGATTTGCAAAGAAGAAAACGATAGCTGTATTTTTCAAATTGAGTGGAATTGTGGAACGCGTCGTTTTGGACACACAGAAGACAGTCGCAGCTAAATGGTATACTGAACAGTGCCTGCTTAAAGTCATTGGATCTATGAAGAACCTGGGGCCAAAGTGAAAAATGGACACCTGGTTTCTTCATCACGATAATACTCCAGCTTACCGCGCCAAAGCCTGCTCTAATATTTGACCACGACAGGATTGAAACTTCTCGAGCATCCTCCCTACAGTCCAGATCTTGCTCCCTGCGACTTTGTACTATTCCACTGGTGTATACATTTGTACAGTGTACATTTAAGTTCTTAACGGTGTGTATCGCGTACGGAGTTTGTTTTCGTACAGGTATTTCTCGCCGTGGTTTACCAGGTGCGACACTTTGCGGTTATAGGCTGATGATAACAACTTGGTTGTCGAAATGCGTATACAGAATTACAAAAGTTAATGTGAAAAGGGGTTATATATCAACCTTAGTGATTAAGTTAATCAACCACAGGCGCCATCAAATTCAAACAAAACTGTAATGCAAAACTTTCCTAGTACCCTTTGTATAATGTAGTTATGATGAAAAGAAATGATTATGTAAAAGACTTCTAGGTGAATAATCAATAGTTACTGGTAAAAATTCTAACCAGTATAAAATTTTTATAAATTGAAGAACTGACAGAAAAAATTTCAAATTTATTATGGAATAAAAACAGTTTTATAATGTGAAATTTAGTTTGTACTTACTAACTGAAATATAGAGAATCCAGAGGAGCATTTTACTTTCAGAATTTTTCATAAGTTGTTATTATTATGAAACATTATTCATTTTTTGTTTTAATTTAAAATGGAACAATAGCTGCATGAAACAAAAGTAGAAGAGTTTCGAATTTGTACTGAAAGAGAGCACACATAAATGCTATGAAAATTTTGAACAGTAAACAGTATTGCAAAGGTTATATTTGGAACGTTTTCAAGTAGTTAATTAATACATTATATATCTTTTTAAGAATTAAATAATTAATTCAGATTTTAAAGTGTAATTGAAATTATAAAGATATTAACAATTTTAATATCAAAATAAACAATAAGTATGTGAAGTGACGTAAACATAAATTAAAAGTATAATGTGTAGAGAGGATACATTATTATAAGAAATACAAAACTATAATAACATAATTCCATTTGTATGTTAAAATGATTAATAAGAAGATATTATGTGGAAATTAATATTAAAAAAAGCACAATCTAGGAATTAAATCAGTAGAAGAGGACAATAAAACTGGATATAGTAATATATAATGGACTAATGAATGAATAAAGGAGTTAAGACGATTGTATACGAATATAACTGAAGTGAAATTGTGAATTTAAAAAATATGGTATTTCTTAATTATATTAACGTATGTAAAATATTAATTGAAAAGAATTTAAGTCTGAGTGATTAAAATAAGTAATATAACTATCAAAGTAATTATCATAGCATTATATTCGGAGTTTTTTTTATATATGTTATTTATTGTTGGTTATTATTTTCATTCAATTTAATTCAATTTAAATTAATAAAAGAATTGTTTATAATTAAAAGTAACATTTATTATATAGTTTTATATAGTTATAAAATGATAAAATTTTAAAAGTTAATGAAAGAATGATGTAACAATAATATCGGGAATTGTTATACTTATTCATCAATAATATAAATGACAATAATTTATATAAAAGAAGAATCATATTTAGTAATCCTTAAAGGAAAAATAGTATATTTATTACTATTACATTAGCATTTTATATAAAAAAATATATAAAATAAAATCATTAAGGGCCAAATTGTTCATCTAAATCATTTTTCGTTAATTTTTCTTACCCAACTTAAGAGATTTGTTATTCACAATATTGATATAATAATTATTAATAAATAGACATCTTCTTTATGCCTCCTTATAATTGTCAGGGACAGAATTATTATAAGAAAGAAGAAAAACACTATAGTATGCAGTTGGCCGTAGTAAGTGCAGTTCAATATTAATCTTCATATAATGTTACTATTTATATAGTTTACTGTAGTGCTAGTCGGATAAGGAAATGTAAATATTAGTACGTGCTGAAAAGATAAAAAAACTACAGACTTTTCATCTTTAGCAGTTGTATGTAGGTATTACATCATGTTTGAGTTTTCATGATTGCATGTGTGTATAAGTAAAATTATTACTGCTCGCATATAGTACTATACTTTACATTATTCCAATAGTGTGCACATCGTCATTGTACTTATTGTATTTTTTTTGAGGGCGCCGCTGTATGACTATCATGTAACTCCATGATTGCGGTGTCTAGTAATTGACCACATTCACATATCAGTGGAGCTTAAAATTTAAAACTTGAAAAATGTCAATATCAGTGACAAGTTCTTCCTTCGTGTTTTAATAAAGTTGACTCCTGTGAATTATGTTGTCAAGTGGTTTTCAAAATATTAATGCTATAGGATTTTCATGATAGCAGTGCGTACACGTTACTGATAATGTCTATGTGAAATTTTGATAGTATATATTTAATATATAGGTATAGTGCAACAAATATTATTTGTCTCTTCGAATGTCAGTTAAAAATAAATATTTGCTGACGAAAAAGCGTCTTCTTATGATTTACACTGATTGCAAAATGCTTTTGGCATTATTAAAATAATTAATAATGAAAAATTTTTGAAAGGAAATGACAGATAGAACTAAATGTCAAATACTATTCGCAATAGGAGTCGTTTACAGGGTGAACAACATAGGCCATGTAACCTTGGTACAACCCGATTAGGTATACATGCACAGTGGTACTTTTATATCGATTGGGTATTTTGCAGGTTACATATTTGTTATCCCGAAATTTCAGATTATGACGTGTACGCACTATCAACGTGTAAATTCTATAAATACATTGATTTATAACAGAAATATGCTGTTTACGATTAAAACTTGTAAGAATTCCATTTCTTCTATGTTTTTGCGTTACTAAAAGCAAAAAACAAATAAAATTGTTGAAATACTTAACTTAGTAGATACAAGTTTATGTATAATAACGGAAAACAGTATTAGATAGTGAATGTGATGATTTAAAGCCGCCGTTCGAAATATGCGCGAGTTTAGATTCATTACGATTTCGGTCGCACAGAGCACACCTTAGTGATAATTTTGTACTTTTGTAATTTTAGGATGAAATATTTTTTCGAATAGATTTATTTATTTAGCAGTTATTTTTCAATTTTGGAACTTAATATTCTAAACTTGATTAGCTTTAATAATATGTTGGATTTTAATTGAATTTGACTAGTGTACGAATAAAAATTCCTGACATTATCCAAAAATTGATTTTTAAATGATTTTTGTTCCTTGTTTAGTGTAAGAGTTACACAGATGGTTAATTTCTGTTCATTTTCACTTGGTTTTTCAATTTTGTATAACCAAATAGTTAATTTTGGTTTCAATATTAAAAGAGGAATTTAATAAATATAGTAAAATTAACATTATGAACTAAGTATTGTTAATTATTTAAATCTGACATGCAAAAGCGTGCAGTTTATATCAGCAGTTATATATGTCCTTCAATTTTTCTCCATTAAGGTTTATATAACCCCCTTATTAACTTTGTAAATTCTGTATACGATTTTTATCAAGGACAGTTATATAAAAATCATAATATTCCTAGATGTACACTGTGTTTGTTTCACAAGATTTTTAAAAATTATTTTTACTTAAACTAACATGCAACATTGAAAAAGGGAATTACGGTCAAGACAGTCAAGTGCCTGTCTGTGATTTATTATATTGTTTGTCCTCTGACATTAAGTAGTTAATGTGGAAAGGGGGTTATATATCAACCTTATTGATCAAGTCAATCAACCACAGGCTCCATCAAATTCAACTCTCTCAATTGTAACTACAAATGTGAAGAATGTATGTTATAAGCTTCTTAACCTCGAATGTCAAATTTAAGTAAGAGAAGACATTCAAAGGTAATATACCCTTCAGTATGTATTACAATTGATACATGAAACATGCTGTAAAAATAAATGTACAACTTCTCTTTGTTCATTTGTTTTTTTTAAATGCCTAGAAAAAATTTTCAACTCATATGATTTACATTTTCTTTATAAGCATTTCAAGGTTTTAGCTTAATTTTCTTAAATTTATCACATAGTGAACATACCCTTTATGTACCAATAATAATGAAACACTTGAAATCCTATAAATGCCGCGTTTTGTAAATGATTTGTTTTAAATGTTAGGGTGCTAATTTCTTCTTTAGCTCTAGTAAAATTATTTGTCGGAAATCAGTACTTGTTATTCTTTACATAAATATAATTATTAAGCTATACAAGAACATATTTTATAACAAAGAATACTTTAGCTTTGTAAAAACAACCTCTATTACTACTTTCCTTGAGTTTTATAATTTATTTTCACAACTTCGTAATTTAAATTCACTACAAAAGTAATGTTTGTATATTTTTGGTTATCACTTCTACACTTAGCGCAATTTGATTGTGACCACTAGAATTTTTGTTTGTTTTTTATATTAATTTTATTATTTATTGGATAATTAATTTTAGCTAGATTTGAATTTTTCGATCTTTTTGTCACAAAAGGTTTGCTTAATTAATTTACTTTATATTTTGTTGATTTTTTCCATTAATAATAAAAAGTATATGCGGCAAAAGATGTTTAAAAAGTAATAAAAAAGAAAATATGAAATTTCACAAATCATAATGGAATATAACAATTATTTACATACGTGGGATGTCTTTTAAGTTTTGTATAGTGTAATATAGAGGGCGCCACTAATCAAATGTCAGTACTAAAAATTAACTCCTATCTTTAGTTAATCTAAATACAAAGTTTTAGTATGATACGTGTAGTGTTGTAATTATAAAGAACTGTCAAAGTTGACAAGTTAGTTGAAAAATGGAATTAAACTGAGAACATTTTCGCGAAATAATTTTTTGTAATTTTTGAAGACAATTATCTCAACAAGTATGCCTCGTCGAATTGGTTTCCGCTTTCATGTCAATAATTTCTCGGTCGTTTGGAGAATTCAAAAGTGGACGGATTAGTTTTAGCGACGATCCAAGAGCCGGTCCACTAAAAACGGCTGTGGAAAACGTCGGTGCTGTGCGCATGATTATCGACGAAAATCGACATGCGACATATCGCCAGATTGAAGTATTATTCAGAATTTTAAAGACCTCAATTCCGAAAATTTTTGTTAAAGACTTGTGGGAAAAAGTTAGTTTCTCGTTGGATACTGCATCTGTTGACCGAAGAACCCAAAAAACTCTAGATCGCTTCAATACCGGAAACTCTCAAAACGTGTATTAGTGGTAATGAATCTTGGATTTACTCATACGAGCTAGCGACAGTCGTCTGTTCTCGAAATATCTCCAAAAAGATAGTCGCGACATTTGTCTCGAAAGCAGATCATGTAGCAACAATTCTTCTACAAGATTAAAGAACTGTTGCTGCCGATTGGTATACAACCATTTGTTTGCCGCAAGTCATCGCTGAGCTTCGAAAAACCAACCCCGAACGACGAATCATTCTCCACCAAGACAATGCAAGTTCGCACACAGCACGAGATTAGAATTTTTAATGCAACAAAACGGTGAATTGTTGGACTAGCCTCTATACGCTTCGGACCTAAGTTCCAATATTTCTTTACCTTTTCAAAAATTAAGTACAGACTGCGTGATCAAAGGTTCCAGTCGTCAGAAGGAGCAATGGATGCCTCAAAAATGCAATTTTGACTGTACCAAAACACGAATGGAACAACTGCTTCCAGAGTGGGTTCAAGCGCACGGAAAAGTGCATTAATCTTCGTGGAGAATACTTTGAAAAACAAAAAAGTCTTTAAAATCTATCTACTATTTTATTTTAGTTTTATATGCAAAACCTAAGACTCACGTATAAGTGCATTATATATGAGAAGAAATAAAGAGAGAAAAGGTAAAAACATTTATTTCCAACAGCCAGTTTCAGTAAAGCCTCTTAATGTGAAGAAATGGCAACAAATAGTAATGTAATCGACATAAGTTCGCAGCTGGAACATGAGGGCGTTTATTGTCTTGCTGGAATGTGGTATTACCTTTGGATATATGGTATATGACTCCTCAAATGTACCCTTAAGCATTTAAATTGCCTCGAATTAATACTAAAGGGGCCCTACTTCCTATGATAGTTACACAACAAACCATTAATCCTCTAGCGAATGTAGTCTCGTGTTTTAAGGAGAAATTCGACAACTGCCTTTTTTCTCTTCGGTATAGGACTCGTCAACGATCATTAAGAAGCACTATTGGCCTTGGACGATAGGAAATAAACCCAAACTGAAGACGATACATGCATAATCACATCCAAGGGCTAAATAATACCATACTTCGGCAGGCAATCGCGAGATTTCACTTATAGTACATGCCAGATCGAAGGATTGATATGCTTCCTAACGCTTCAAATAGTTTACAACAGCGATATACATGACGCCGTATGTGTTGCTTGGAATAAGCTTCTATAGGAGTCCATATTGTACAAAATTTGGTTTAAAAATATACATCTTTATTAGATGAATAGTTTTTTTGTCACGTAGTATATATGTTTTGGCAAATAATTATGTATTACTTTATTAGATTCAACGAAACTATACTAAAGTTGTGCGATACAAAAATAAATTACCTACATGGTCATAATAGTAAACTAGTAGCCGTAATCAAGTTGCGGAAATTGTAGATGCCTAGCCAATTATTTTTATATAGTTCGAAAGTGTGTAGTGGGTGAATATTTTATTAGGATGAAATTTGATCATAAAAAATAATATGTGGCGAAAATTTTCAGTTTCTTGTGTTATTTTTTTGAAATCTTGATGTGTAGATTGTTGATTATCCTTTAAAAGTAATATAAACGTCAACAGAACAATTGAACTCTACTGATTAGTGACAAATGACCCTAAGTGGTATCTACAATATTATTAATATGTAACTTAATCTTAGTGGACGTATGTATGTAAATATAAGTACACTGCACATTATATGTTTATTGGTTTAATTATTTGACTCTTGGAAATTTTATTAGGTTCGTGCAAGGACAAATTTAATATATGAGCACGTACTTCAATTATAAAATTTAATATTTAATAATTTATATTATTTTTTGTAACACCACTTCGAATAAAAATTTTGGGTAAACCATCTTACAATAATTTGCCAGTTTTCGGTTAAGAGTTAGTCCAAGAAGTTATGATTTAATAGGATATTATAAGTAAGGTTCGTGCAAGGACAAATTTAATATATGAGCACGTACTTCAATTATAAAATTTAATATTTAATAATTTATATTATTTTTTGTAACACCACTTCGAATAAAAATTTTGGGTAAACCATCTTACAATAATTTGCCAGTTTTCGGTTAAGAGTTAGTCCAAGAAGTTATGATTTAATAGGATATTATAAGTAAAACTTCATGTTTTTAGTTTAATGCCACCTGAAAACCATCGATCTTATAATACATGGATAGAGAGAGAGGTGGCGGTGATTTGCCTTTAGTTACGTGACAATTTCACTATACACCTTTTACCGACCTTATCAAAAATATACTAGTCTTTCGTTTACTAATCTAATACATCCTAAGGATAGAGATTTGATTTGATTATATTTAACAAGTTACCGAAGCGTGTATAGTGTAATTATTACGTGACTAAAGACACTATCATAACTACGTCTAGTTCTAGACTTCAAGATTAATGTGAAAATATTATATGTATATTTGTTTATAAATTGCAAACATATTTGTGTACGTTCAAATGAATATATTAAACCAAAACGTTGTTTTAAAGTACACAATATTAATCGTGGATACAATTCATTCACTATAAGAAGGATCTCATTTACGTTCAAATTATTGTATATTATACTATGGTAATTTATTAATGTGAAGGAAATGTTTATATAAATGGGACCCTTAAAGAGGGTTTACACTATGCATAGATTAGTGGCGCCAGTAACAATTGTCGCGCCAGTAAATTTAAGTTGCGTGTATAAACATCAACTGGCGTACAAGTCAAAGTTTTGACTTGCATAGTGTAAACCCTCCTTTATTTCTAACAGGAAAAATAACATGTATAAAATCTGTAAAGAAAAAATTAATTTATAAATGTATCGTGTCTTTGGGCTAGTGTATATTGTTCTGGTATTGTGTTTGTATTTATATAGTAGTATGTTGGTAGTTATTTATCATGAATCAGTTAGAATTTAGGGGGAAATTCATTTTCACAAGATGCACAGTAACAAACATGACGTCACATTTAACTATCGCCCTCTAACATCGACATTCCCAAATGAAACCCTGAGCTGTCTTTCGAGTGTTCAAGTCGAGAGTGTGTTTTGCCTTTATGATAGACAGCTTAAGGCGGTTTTATGTTCATAATATATAATCGACAGACAGATTATTATAAAAGAATAATGAAGCACCTCGGTGGTCCTGTCTCTAGGTGGATTTATTGGGGTACCGTCGGCAGTGTACTCAGCCTGTCGTGCCGAAGGGTGTTGGTACATGGGTATCTACGGCCCAAATACCTTCATTATTTCATTATAATATTTAAAAATTTTCTTCGTTATGTGCATGTTTTATTTTTTAACTTTCTGCTTGTATTATTATTGTATGAGTTCAGAGTTCAGACGCTGTTCATTTGAAAGAATTTCCATATACACGAGTACTTAAACATTATTAATAATATTTATTATTTAATATTATCTTCATTCTCGTCAATTTATAAAGGTAACATAAGGTAACAAGTATTTCTTTTCATTTTGTTAAACTTAAAATATATTTTCTATTCTATTTTTTCAAATAAAACTGCTTACGATATTAATCTTTGTATCGCAGATACATCTTTAGACAACTAAGTTGTCATCCTCAACAGAAATTAAACTATTGAACACGGTCCCGAAGTAAAGCTATCCGGAATGAACCGCAAAATACTCTGCTCGAAGACCACACAAACACTTAACATTTGTGTAGTCTACGGGCCCATGTTTGACGCTGTGCGTAATTTTTGTTGAGGATGACATTTTAGTTGTCGAAATATGTATTTAAGATACAAATATTAATGTGCTAAAGGGTTTCTTACTTTTTTGATTATTCTGTTAACCACACTCTCCAACAAAATTTATTTTATATTATATTATTAAGCAAGCAATATATTTTGCTTGGATTGCGAATTGTAAATATTTATTATTTTGCTAATTAACATAGTACATCATTATTTATATTTTAATTAAGGTTAATTAATACAGTAAAATTAAATAATGTATCGGCTTATAATCTCATAGATTTAATATGTGCTAAATGTTTACATTTCACAAGTAATTTTGACATCTTCAGTAGTAATTAGAGAAGTTTATTCGTCCCTCTTACAAATTAGTATGTATGTACATGGTTACATTTTATATTGTATCGTTGCTACGAGTATATCAAATACTGTTAGAGAAACCAGATGCTTTTTGTTTTTATTTTGTGGCATTTTTTAAATAATAGTAGTTAAGGTTATTTGAAGTGACCATAAAACTCATTCCACTATGACCTTTTCATATCAAATTTACAATGGGTTTATAGAAATCTGTTAAGATGATAGTGGGTCCTACTAAGAGGACATTGTAACAACGAGTATATGACTAATATGAGCTAGATATAATAACCTATATGTAGATTAGACTAAGTACAAGAGAAAATTTGTTAATCGAAACCGATCCACATACTATGCCAATGTGAGCTCTTGACCGGAACGCGACTTCTACTAATGGGAGATGAATAACTCTACGTAGAAAAACCGTTTTCGAAACTGCTAGATATAATTAAAAGAACGAACTTAGAGAATCGAGTCTAATGAAGCAACATAGATCACTAAATGTCGCAGTAAAATAAGCTCAATGACTACCTCAGCAATCTATCTGTTCATTTACTGGAGCACCGAATTCTAGATCATCACAATTGATGCAACATTAGCAATCAGTTTCAGGAACAACAGTGTATCTACCCGCAGTATTACGATATTTAGTTAAATAAGGTGTTGAGGTAGTGTTGCTAGACGGAAAACATATATTACGATAGGGTTGTAGAAGATTGGATTAAAATACCGTGGACGGGCGGATTAAAATTTAAATATTCGGTAGTAAATGTCTAAAAAATATATACAAACATCATTGAATTGCCTAATATCTGTTGGAAAGCGACAAATAGTAAAAAATAACGAACTTTTAATATACATACGCATACTAGAACCTAAATTATTGATAATACTTTTATGTTATATACAAAATAATAATTATTACAAATTTTTCTATATTCTTTATAAATGGTCATATATTGTATTTGTATACCTTGCTGTACATATAAAAGAAAATTCAAATTTGTTTTACTTTCTATAAATTATAATAAGTCGAAGTTACTATTAACAACATAGAACGTATTACGTTACGCAGAAAAACAATAATGTATTATTTTATATTAATCGTATTATTTTAAATAAACATTTCAAATTGAGTAGTAAGTGGGCTCAGTTCAATGCCTTTTATTCATGAAAGTGTTACAAACATGGTTTAAATTTTTAAAATTCCCAGACTATATAACTCATAGTCAAATTTTAACTACATTATTCAAAAGAATTAACAGATATTCTATGTAATTGGTACTAAAATTAGTGTCAGTTCTAGAATCCCTAGAAATATTTTTATAAACTAATTTCAACCTTTTTAAGCAAATACATGTTTAACACGTTTACAGTTGTATTAAAGCAATCGTGGTTGGATTATACAAAAGGGCATTTCAACACTTTCTTCGGCCAGTATCCGAAAGTCCACATCTTTAATTAGTAGTGAAGATTTGTAATTTCTACTGTCGACAGAAATGGAAACATCATGATCTATCAAAGATGGAGGCTTGAGGGATCATAAATCAATTAGAAAGCAGAAGAATACAAGAAGGTCGAGCTCGAGGCATCTCTAGATATTTGTAACACTAGCGTGCATAAGATCCTGCATGAACATTTAGCCATTAAGAAGCTATGTTCAGGTTGGGTACCACATAATTTAACAACCGATTGGTGCCAAGAAATTCACAAAAAATACAATGGCGGTGCTTCAAAGAACATTTATAAAGTCGTCACAGGTGATAAATCTTGGATCTATACGTATGAGCCCCATAGTAAACAGCACATGCTGTGTGGGTATTCTAAGATGAGCCAAAACCAACAAAATTTGTTTGCGCTCGAAGCAGATCAAAACAATTGGTCGCCTGTTCTTTTCGGAAAAACCGGTCACCTTGCAACTGTGCCTTTAGAGAGTTATAGAACGGTCAATTCTGACTAGTACACAATTATTTGTTTGCCAAAAGTTTTTGAAGAAATAAGCAAAACAAACGGAAAACGACAGATCATTCTTCACTATGACGATGTGAGCTCTGACAGGTCGGTTTAAACAATTAAATATTTGACCGGGCAAAATATTGAATTGATAAGCCATCCGCCGTTCAGCCCTGATCTAGCACCCTGTGATTTCTTTTTGTACCCACACGTGAAGTATACACTTCGTGGTTAACGGTCTTCTACGCCGGAAGAGGCAGTTGAGACATTCAAAACTCATGACAATTTTCCTCCTTCCCAAGATAAAGAGATAGGCCACAAGGACACGTTCAATAAGAATGGTTTGTAATGAATTTTTGATAAGTATTGTGTTAATGCGAAGACACACGAATTGTTTTTATTGATCTTGGTGGTATTGGCATTTACATTTACTTTACATCTATATTAATATTAAAAAGATCGATGTTGAATCGAATGTAAAATACAATATATAGGATAAAGTTGGATATAAGTATGTTACTGTTAATACAGTACATAAAATCTATTCACTTCCCATTGTTTTTCGATCCTCATTATATTTTAAAAATATATTTCATAAAGAGTATCTATTGACATAATATATATAATGATTGCGCTTCCTTCAGTATTGAATGTCCAAATCCCTTTCATAGATCATTATCGCCAAGTGAGTGTTATTTCGAAAGGAAAATTTACGAAATCTGTGACGTATGTAGGTAAAAGATAGAGTAAAAGTTGGTAAAATTTTATGTATATACGAGGGAGCGTTTTTATATTCGCGGAATGAGCGGGTTGTAGAGGGGTGAGTAGGCGCATTGGGGGCGTGGCCTGTGCAGCGACTCATGATTAGTATAAATACGAAGTTTCATTGTTATTAGACAGTTAGTCTTTGAGCTATCGTCAACCAAGTAACATAATCAGGAGTGAAAAGTGAAATATGGAAAAAATCGAATATCGTGCCGTTATAAAGTTCCTTACCAGGCAAGGAAAATCAGTCGCGACCATAATGAATGAGAGGTCATTGGTTTACGGCGACTCTTGTCCAGGAAAAACCATGGTGTACAAGTGGCATAGTTTATTTAAACAAGGAAGGGAATCCCTTGAAGACGACCCGAGGCCGGGCAGGAGCATTGAGGTGACCACGCCAGCACTTATCCAAAAAGTTGAACAAATTGTACTCGAAGATGCTCGACTAAAGAAGAAACAACTCGCAGAAAGGGTTGGAGTATCCGATACAACAATTTTTAAAATCGTACACGATCATCTCGGCATGTCTAAGGTCAGCGCAAGACGGGTGCCGAGAATGCTCACGCCGCCGCAAAAACAGCAGCGCGTAGAGTGTTCGCGTGCATTTTTGGACCTCTGTAATGAAGACAAGGATGGTGTATTGAGTGGAATTGTTACTGGAGACGAAACTTGGGTTCATCATTATGAACCTGAGTCCAAACAAGACTCCATGCAGTGGCATAAAAAGGGCACAGCACCTCCCAAGAAATTTAAAGTGTCACAATCAGCTGGGAATCTCATGGCAACGGTATTTTGGGACTCGGAAGGAATATTGTTAATTGATTATAAAGATAAAGGTGTTTCTATAACCGGAGAATATTACGCTTCAATATTAGAGCGACTAAAAGAAGCCATTAAAGAGAAAAGACGGGAAAATTGACAAAAGGTGTTCTGCTTTTGCACGACAACGCGCCCGTCCACAAGAGCCGCGTTGCGTTAGCTGCCCTGCATAAGGTGGGCTTCGAAATTGTGAATCACCCACCCTACAGCCCAGACCTGGCCCCGAGTGATTATTACCTGTTTCCGAAAATGAAAAAAGAGCTGCGGGGTAAAAAATTTACTGCCGATGATGAAGTCAAGGAGGCAGTTTCGGCGTATTTTGCAGATAAAGAGAAATCATTTTTTGATGAGGGTATAAATAAATTAATTGAAAGATGTGAAAAATGTATCCGTCTTGCAGGTGAATATATTGAAAAAGAAAAATAATTTGGTTTTTTTATTTCCACCCCTTGTCCCTCATTCCGCGAATATAAAAACGCTCCCTCGTATATATGAAATGGACGAACCATATATTTGTTGCATATTTAAAGAAGGCTTATGACATCATTGATCAAGAGGAGTGTTTATTTCTAAACTAAAAAAGTCATAATATTAATTGCAAAACCAACATTTAATTAATGCCATAAATATTAAAAGTTTACTTTGTATTATTTATGATTATGTCTAATATTTTTAACAGCATATTTTTATTAATACTTCTCTACTGAATATGTCATCAATACTTGCAAAATGTGTATATTTAGTGCATATACATACATATATATACTAAACTCCTTATTTAAAGAGACTAGGGATGTTACATTCTACAGGATATAGTATTCATAGATACATTTCTGTAGACATTTTAAAATTATTTACATTGATTGAGTAACAAAATCCCACAATAGTATGAAATAATAAAATATGTTACGTTATTTATGATTAATCGTTAAACACGGTGTTGCATGTGATTTGCAACAAATTGAAAATTTTTAGAATTCTTATTCCAGTTTAGGAAGTTATAGTATATTGAAAGGCATATATGTATTTATTTGATATTAGCAGGCACATATCGAAAATAGGTGTTATCTTCTAATGTGTGTGAAAACATTATTTCTATTTTAAGTAACATCGCTTTCACAGCTGATTTGAAATTAGGCGAAAGATTGACTTTTTAGAAAAAAATTTCACATGTGAGAAATTTCAGTAATTTAAAAAATGTAAAAATGAAGTAACTTACGAATATAAAATTTAGGCTCGACTACATTAATTGAAATATCATTAAAATTTTAATTTTCTTCACATACTTTATATAATATATAATGCGTCCGTTGTGTACACCAACTAGCATAATTTCCGCGGGGAAATTTTCAATTTATTATAATTTTAATAATATATTTAAAATAAATATACACGCGTTGCGCATTACTCTTAGAAACTAATCAATAAGAATACCTTTAAAATGATAGTTTCGTTGATAAGTATTTGATTAATGCATATAAAATATCGTGGCTTTCTTTCGTGCGGAATTGGACGCAATATTGCCGGAAACTTCTAATGTAGACGAAGTAATATTCTTCTAATTCATCTGTCGCCGGTCATGCCGGCTATGTAGTCCAATTATCTGACTTTTTTCATTTTATTACTTGGACAATACTTTGTTTGTCGAAAATAGTTCCTCTATGTCTTTGTTTATTCACCATTTTCCATATTCTTGTTATTTATGCCTCCATATTTTACGTTTGCTCGACTGATACCTTTATTATTTTTTAATTCTTTTATACAGGCTACAGCTTCCTTTTGTCTTGGCGTTTTTATAGTTTCCTTACCTCTCCTATATTTTCTTGTTTTGTTTAATAATCTTCTAAAGTACTTGACAAATCTTTTTAACTTTTTATCAAGAATTTTTTTTTACTTGTTTTTGTTTCATGGCAGAAGTTTCTCAATTATTTGTTTTTATATAATGTCTATATATTTTTGTTTCCTTATCTATTTATATTCACATTTTCTTCATTCTGATTTTACATCTTGCTTGTTGATTTTCTGTTATAAAACTATTCGACAGTCATCGTTAAATTTATTTGTCGTTTTTGACTTCTTCCAGTATTATTTCTGTTGTCTTTTCATTATTGTTTCAATCACCAATTCTTTTATCAACTCTCTATGAAGTTTGGCTTCCAGTTTTCTTGTAATTTTTTGTTAAAAGCGCATTGCCATTTTCAAGTTTTTTAGTGTTTCTACTTTTTTCATTTGCTTTTAGAATTTTTTAAATTTCAGGAGGCCTCTTGTTGTTTATTTCAGTAATAACTAATGTCTAGTTACAGTTTGAATTTTCACCTCTAAACTTCTCACGTCTTTTATGTTTTTTCAATTTTTTTCTGGCAAAACATGATCATCGTACAGCTTTTTCATGCATTATGATTAAATTCATTTTATTTACTATTTTCATATTATTTTTCGTTTCAAATTCTTTTTTTAATCTCTTTTCATTACTAGTAGTATGTCTACTTTTACTTCCAGAATTTTTAAGTTCTTTCTCCATGACTTCATCCGATGGCGTTCATTTTATATTAAATCTTGAAAATAAAGAAATATTCTGTATTGCAATTGATGGTTAGATTTTATAAGTATCCATAAGCAACAAATAATCTTTTTTTCTGTGTTTCGAGAAAAATGTAATTGTTTTCTTATTATCTACACATACATTTGCATTTTTAATAAAATGTAATTCAATACATATTTTTAGCTGAATTATGTTACGATTGAAAATAATCTAAATTAATACATCATTAAATAATTGTATAAATAATAAAAAATATATTATTTCATACAGGGATATGATTTTATTAGAAAAAGTTTCACCTATTTCCATAACTCTTTCTTTCTTGAAGGTTGTGCTGGTTCACATATTTCGCATATTTTTCAAAGCTTTATGGTAGAGATTTTACATCGTCGATGTATAAATGTGAATATTAAGAACGGTATATACAAATTGTATGCAAATTATTACTGATTGTCTATCTGCTTTATCCTTAATATTTATTGGATAATTTGATTTAAATTTCGTATTTATTTTTGGAAAGCTTGAAATATTTTAAAATAATTATGTATTTTCATCATAATATAAACGAAAATTGCTTGTACATACATACATATTTTTATATGTTTATTTGATTTCATCAAACCGGTATACTACCATAATTTACAGAAGCAGGTATTTTGAGAAATCAATCTGTCCATTTGTTTTTTTCAAATATTTTGTCTTTGATTGTTTTAGTAGAAGGCCACTGTATAAAATATGAAAGATAATTGAATCACATTAAATTAATGTTTGCTAAAAAGTTACGTCTTATGCTAACAGAAATACGAAATATTAACAGCTTTATTTTTTGCTAATTTTTTAAACTATACATGCTCTTTGCATATGGAATTATTTTATACTTTATGGTAATATTTTTGATATTTTTTGTGCAGTGTTGCTAATTGGGTAAACAAATCGAAAGCCTGGACTAAATTAAGAAAGATTCGAAGTTTCTTGTCCTGCAGATAGATATCCTTAGAAAATTCTTTTTTGTCTCTACATGTTTAGTTGGTAAAGCAGAAAATTGTAACACTTTTTCTTACATGTAACAATTAAATGAAGAATATTATTTTATAGACAATTTCGAACCATACTAAGAAATTTATAATACTTTAAAACAACTTTCATTTCAATTTATAAAATATAAATTATAAAATATACAAGTACTTTTTTTCCCTTAAAAAAGAACACCCGTTTTAATATTCCGCGAAATTCTAATACAGAGTATGCTCTAAATAGAATTTAACTTTTATTGTATTAAAAACGAACAGCACCTGAACGCTTAATAATGTATGCACTAGGTGTTTTTGTAAATGTAAAGTACGCTGTAGATGTAAGTATACACATATATGAAATGTAAAATATATATTTGACAGTCACATATATAAAACAGACATACACAAATACACACACACGTACACATATAAAGAGCGAAGTGCTGTATGTCCGATTTTATATAAATAAATTATTAGTAGATACACGAAGTGCTGTGTGTAAAATATATGAATATGCTGTCATATAAATGATGTCGTACACAGGGAGCGTGAACACAAAAAGTATTGTACTGATGTTAGGTGTGATATATGTACAGATATAATTCAATAGTTAATCGATATTTGTATGGGTATATTAATATGGGTATAGAGTATATGGTTCTGTACAGAGACGGAAAACAGCCAATGGTAATGGTTATGAAAAGAAACAATGGAAGTTAAATGAGATATGCTGATCAATATAATAAGCTCGTATGTTCTACAGTGCGATAGCTTTCGTTTTCTTCATGATACTTAGGTAGAATTAAGATTTATTTCCATTTCTAGGATTATTACTAACATACATTTCAGACAGTGGAAGATTTATAAATATAGGACGTCTTATGTATAATATATGTGTTACATATTTGAATATATTTTAATACTGTTTTTATAAAACAACACTAATACTTGCTTCAATTTAATGTGGTAATATAAGTTTGAAGTACATGCAGTTTTCTTATTATTTGTGTATTGTTTTCTAATATAATAATTTTGAGGAAAGTATTTTTATGTTATTGAAAACCCCAAGTCCCATTTGGCATTGGAAATTAGTGAATTATTATAATATCGTATAATATAAAATATAAAAGCATTTCTGTGTACTGGAACGATAACGTGTCTAAATACTATTCATTTATCGCCTATTATTAGCCCAGATCTATCTTTAGGTATAGTAGGAACCGATTCCAAAGAATCTCCATCGATATTGAGGCAGTGCGGGACCTTTGGACACATTTCATCATCTGTAGATTAGACCAACACGTTTATTGAATTGAATCGACCTTGATGAAAATTTATATTGGCGATTAATAAATACACAGATTACTAAAATTTTACTTACTTTTTAATAATTATCTAAGATAACACAGTGGCCTCCTCAGATATTTGAAGTTTGAAGTAAACTAAAATATATATGTTTTTCATTATAGCAAGTTCATTTGTATACGTATTTTAATAAATAAGTGCACATCATCCAGTAAAAAGTAATTAATAAATTATAAATTCTTTTTTATGTATACTTCTTTCATATATATATACATATATGCATTGCTAATTATTAGGAATAAGTTGTAAATAGAATAAAATTCCGTATATCTATATGTTTACTATTTACCTGGATAAAATTAAGTGGACACTGCGGGGTAATAAAATATAAGGACATTTTTATCGAAAATATCGGTCATAAATTTTATTACTTTAATCTGCATAAGTGTGTGTTGCGGCGCCTCGGGGCATCGTAGAGAGTAAACTGGGGTGCCGCTAGGCACTCCTGCGAATGCGGCAGACATAACGGTCTGAAATATTTTAGCATGAACAATTCGAAACGGCTTCGAAGCCAATGAAACTTTCTAGAACATCTAGAGTAGATCATTCCCTTAGCTTGTAGAACTTTCTAGAAAGATATGGAACATTCTCGAAGCTGGCATAGAATATGCCAAAAAAGTTGTAAGAATCCTCATTCCGTTTGCGACAATCTATTTATGCGAAGCCGGATTTTCAACTGTAGTTGTAATAAAAAGCAAGTATCGCTCAAAAATCGACGTGGAAGAAGAAATGAAAGTGGCAGTGTCAAACCTTATTCCGTGTTTTGAAAAAATGTGTGGCGTTTAGCAAGTTCGTCAGTCACATCAACTTACGGTTGAAGTTTTTCTTCATTTATTTCATAATTTTTTGTATATTCATATTTCTGTTTGATGTTCTTGTGATTCGATTTTAATAAATGTGAAGTTAACGGTTGTTTTAATTTTTATGTCTGATTTAAGTCATTGTACACATATTTTGACAAGGGTGCCGGGCCAAAATACTAAACTTATAAGTACATCACGGACTGATAAAGTTTGGGAAGCTCTGGCATAGGATTCTAATGTATTAGACAAATTTACAGATGTTAGTTCTATTGTAGCGGCATTAGAATAAACATCATGTCTACTCGAAAACAAATTTTAAAAATGTAGTTTAAAAAATTTCGACAAATACAATAGACAATGTGAAGGGTAGAGGTTGAAAAGAGAGAAGATGCGTTAATTGTAGAACAAATAAGATCTCGCAGTCCATTGCCGGGAAAATAAAGAATCTTCGAAGATAAACATTTCTCAGAAAGAAGTGTTGCGGGTTGATTTTAACTTTCGTTTATTTTTGGCATCGCTGTATGTTCCTGTATTAATATTCTTGTGTATATTAAAAATTAGATGGTTTTCACAGTCTTAATAGCTTTCGCTTTCATCGCTTGATTTGTAAATTGCACTTTATCGAGTTAATTTCATTACGGCCCTGTGTCGTTATATTTTCTTATATTAGAAGATTACTTTCAATAAAATTCTCTAGTTAATTTGTTGCCGTTATTGTTATTTATGGGAAATAATTATTCTCTTATGAGGACGCTATCTAAGGGATTTTGGTTTCTTCCGTATTATCGCAATGGAGCAGTATTAAGGACTGAGAATAATTATATATTCGTTTCAAGTTATGATAAATACGTTTATAACTAGCCGTCTTTTAAATACTCAGGTCGAAATAAAGAAAGGCACTTTCTACAACTGTGGTTAGATAATGCTAAGTTAATTCAAAAATGCATTGAACTATATTAAGTATTTTGGAAAGTAATTCAATGTATGATCAGGAACACATGGAATAACACCACCATTTTGTCGGATAGTAATTATATGCACAAGAATATTGGTTTAAGCGACTCTTCCGTATATCGTATAACAAGGAATAGTTATGTATTGTCAATCATAAGGTCTCATTTGACTAATTGTTGTTGCCTTGCATATGAAATTTCTAGTCTTTCATTCGTCCCGGTAACCCCCAAGCGCAATCTATTTGGCTAATTAAGCAGCGGATCTTGCAGTCTGTGAGTAACGTACAGTATTTGAGTTGTATAAGGTAACCTCTAACCGTTTTTATTGAAACCCCTATGGTTAAACAGTGATATAGTCACTCGGAAAGACAATAATGTGTGGTTTGATTCAGAATAACCTAGTGATTATATCACTCAGTAGTACTCAGTAAGTACTCAGGTAATTTAATTAAGTGCTAATTTATTTCATATTATGAATCACCGACTATTCGAGTATTATATTCAAGTACTAATTAATTTAATATAGGGAATAACCTAGTATTTCTGTAATATAATCATACAATAATTAATTTAACCTTAAAAATAGTTAGGTATTCATGTAATGTAATCCTACTTGGATTAATAAGGTCACTTTAGCCTTCAATCGTCAGAAGTCCAATCTTTTCTTTTTATTCAATAAGTTTTATTGTTTTGTGGAGATATATAGTTTTCTTCTTAATCTTACTTAGAATATTGGCCATCGGCTGATATTTGTGTCAGGTTTAATATTGTAAGTAATTGAATTTTGGCGTAATATGACAGTAAACTGACTACGTATTCAGGATAACTGACTGTTAAAATATATTATCTTAGTATATTCACGAACTGTTTTATATACTTGTGGGAACTACAGTGACGTCACTTATTTAAATAACGAAGATATATTGATGATATAGATTGTTATTATTGAGGTTATTGAGATTGATATAATACCGTATCAGTTATTTATTGCTTTAATAAAGTGATAGATTGTTATCCTAACCTTCTGATTTTCTTTTATTACTGCCCTGTGGTTTTTCTTTGTTGTCCTAAATTTTCTCAATAGCACGTATTTATAATCCACGTGCTTCAACATTGGCAAGTAAATTTCTGGGGATTCAATGTTGTGGCGCCCTCTAAGATCTTTCCAATAGGAAACTCTTTTAAATCTCCTAGTTATACTGGGTAGTTTCAGCCTAAGAAGTAGTGAAAGATTTTATACAAGATAAGCAATACGGGTTTTTGTAATTACTATCTATACTAGTGTGTAGGGGCGTAAGAAACTATCGCGTTATTTTTTAGGGCATGTACACCTCGTTGGAAACTGTACATTAGCGCCATTAATAAAAATAAGAGATTAAATTTTGCCCAAAGAATGTATAATTAAACTAATTTTGTTTTGGAAAAAAGTTGTATGGAGTGAATGAATTGAATAAAAGCTGATTTCAATTTTTGGACAAGGAAGCAAAGATAAAAATGTGGTGAAAACCATCCACTGCTTACTAAAACAAACATAACGAAACCATGATATTTGGGTATTGGATTGATAATAATGTGAGGTTGTCTTTCGTGACAGTAAGTAGGAAATTTGGTCCGAATTGAAGGAATTATGACCTTTTATAGAACTAATTATTCGAAGTTTAGAGAAATCTATGGTTAAAATATGTTTAGAAGATGAATTTTGTTTCCGACAGGACAATGACTCAAAGTGTATACAAGACAAGTAAGAAGTTTTTCACAGAAATTAGCACTGAGCTATTGGAATGGTCATATCAATTTCTAGATCAAAATTCAATTGAGAATTTGTGGACACTTTTAGATAAAAAATCCAAATCATAAATAGGGGAAATAAATAGTTTTTTAGAACGTCAGTGGCAAGAACATGATCCTGAGTTACAAAAAAAACTTAGTACAAAGCATCTCACGATATTTGCAGGCTATTATAGTAGTAAAATTTGTTTTTGTTCATCTTTTTATGTTACTTTTGTTTGATTTTGAGAATTTATTATACTTTTTTATTAGTTTTTCTTCTCTAATATTTCAGGGTGCTTTTTGTATTTTTATATTTAACGTCTTACTCTATTAGGATAAAATGATTTTATAATTTGTTAAGTAAATATAATTAAAATTTAGACTTTATTCAAAAACCACCTAGTGTCCACTCAATTTTGTTGTTTAATTTAAAAACTACATTCACTGTGTTATTTCAATGCTATATATAGAACAGTTAGTAATATCTTATTATGTATTGGTTGATTCTTAGCTAAAATACTGCATATGTTTTTGGAGCATGTGAAATGAGATAAATAAAGTTTTTATTGCTCCAGATGGGTAGTAAGGGTTATTGCTTGGGTAGATAGGAGTTACCCGTACCGAGATCTCTTTAGAAATTTAATATATTGAAGGCAGGCATTTTTATATGTGAGGCTATGTATGTATATAAAATAAATATAAATTTAAACTAGCCCAAGTCATTCATATTATACAGATAAGTTTCATATACCTCATGGTAAATGTAACACTGTACGAAATTGTCCAGCCTATATCGGACTGAAAGTTCTCAGCGAATTACCTGATGAGATATACATATGTTCATTGTAACAGGTTCCTATTGAGAGTTTAGTTTAATATATTTTAAATTACGGTCTTAGCAGTATTTCATAGATACCAGATTTCCTATATACCACAACTTTATCTTTCGCTGTACTTAAAATAGATTCGATAAACCTTTTAGATCGAAAGGAAACACGAAATCCGCGTTCTTTAAAAACATTGCTTAAATTTTTCGTAATTAGATAATGCGGTAAGTGAAAATTAAGTTAAGTTAAACAAGTGGAATCACGGAATTTAAAAAAGACAATCTAATATTCTACTTGTCCACTACTTCAATTTAATCTTGACAAAAATTTATGTTCTTACCGTATTAACTGATTATTTTTATTTTTTATTTTTATTTTATATTTATATTTTGCCCAACAGAATTTCTTCCATTAATAGGACAAAATCAATTACATATACACACATATGTTCAAGAAGAACAAAAAGTAAATATAAAATTTCTTAAATAATAACTAAATATAATAATTCTTTATATGTAAGCACCTTGCTAAAGAAAAAAAATACATATAAAAGTACAGAAACAGAGAAAAAATGAAAACTTAGCAATTTTCCCTACATATCCACAATTGCTAGTCTGAGTAATGCTCCCATGGAGTCCTTATGAATGTCTCCCGCATAAAATATTTTATTAAAATTACTGCACATTACATATAGAGGCGGTTTTAATATTACATTAGTTCTAGAAGGTGGACAGGAAAATCTAGTGTGATTACGAACCGACAATCGAGGACTATGAAAATTCAATCCTTGAAGGAGAGAAGGACAATAGACATCATTATGTATAAAAATATTAAACCAGTAGAAATGCGTCTGTCTTCCAGCGAGGTGACATCAAACCGTTGCAGCAGGTCCAACTGGTCAATACCCTGTGCTGGATAAAAGGCATCAACTCGAAAGGAGAGATATTTTAAAAACTGTCTTTGCACAGCTTCCAAAATGTTCTTATGGACATGATACTACGGATATCATACAAAAATTGCATATTCACGTTTCGATCTAACGAATGAAAAATATATGTATTACGAAATAATTAGAAAGGAAAAGAGAACAATGCGCATTTCAAGCTATCTATTGGTCAGGGAATTCTATCAGAAGAAACGTAAAGGATAAAGTTGAGTTATATTAGAAATCTGGTATTTATTCAAGTCGAGTTTTTAAAGAAAGTAGGTTTAAATTTACCATTCGGTCAGGGAATTCTATTAAATCTCTTTTAGGAAATGTGAAGGATAAAGTTGAAGTGTATTAGATCTATGCTATTTATGAAATAAACAGCTGAGAGTGTAATCTGAAATATATTGGTTTCAAGGAAGCACTCAATAGTAACCTGTCACAGTAGCATTTCTCAACTTTTGTGCACTGGCAACCCAATTAATAATTTTATACTGGTACCGAAACTAACCTGTGTATAGTTCGCAATTTAATAAAATGTGATTAATTATAATAAAAAAATGCTGTTATGCGTCTATACTAATATTTATACAAATCAAATAATTTCTCTATCATCTCAGGACCCATAAAAATTTCAGCGTGAATAATATTGGTTCGCAACCCAAATGTTAAGAAACGTTGCGTTGCAAAGAACATGTATCTCATATTAAATTTAACATACCGGACCAGCCGTAGCTCGACGTACGTATGTAAGAAACTAATCACAATATAACTGCGGATTATTTCAAATTAATCAAAAATATACACAATTATCTGAAGTATGACAGTTATGAGAGCATCTCTGTTGTGGAAAACACAAATAATATGTTCAGCGGCGATATAGGACGACGTGAGGATGTGTGTGTGGTGTAGAAATACGAGTTTTTACAGTACATAGGAAATTACCTGATTATATTTTTGGCGGTTTTTCTGTGTAAGTATTGTGAGTAAGTATACGACATTAGTTGTCGAAATACGTATCCAGAATATAAATATTAATGTGGTAAGGATTTTTTGGCTTTTTTTAGATTATGAATAGCCAAACAAGTATGTTATCAAATGACTGATAATCTACTAGGGAGATATGAAAGCGAAGGAACTTGAGTAAAATTCGACTCACTAGTAGAAGCATTTTTCAATAAGAAATATATCGAGAAATCGGGTACTCGATTCAGCCTATCACTAGTCTCGATGTTTGACATCCTTCATAGCTACAAAAGGTAATGGTGATATTTCTCTTATTTTAGTTTAGATCACTTTTCACTAATTTTTTGCTTTAATTAGTCTTACTTGATTTACATAATGTGATGTTTTATTCAGAGAACCATACCTTTAGCATTCCAAGAAATAGAAGCCGTACTTCTTCTATAGATGGAAAAGCAATTGCTTTCCTTGGTGGAGGGCAACCACTTTTTAGATTGTTGCTTAGTTTCAACTTTTCATACAAAATGTATGTTACGCATTCTGTAGACATGTTTACACCTCTAATCTTTTTAACAATACGCCATGCGCTTTTGCAACAAGATTCAGTATAGTACAGATTTCGGACGTCCTTTATGTAATGAATTTTGAACGCCTGTACGACCACATTTAAACCCTTGAACGCCGAAATTGGTGCTGTCATAGTACTTATTCCTAAAAGGCTTATCAACAACAAATATTTGTATTCACTGGTGAAAAATGGATTCGTGAGTTCAATGTGGATATATAACTATTAAAGATCCACCACGTAGTGGACATCCATAATCCGCCGTTGTACTAGATATTGTTGAAGAAGTGCATGATTTTATGTTAAAAGATCGTCGTTTAATAACGTCTAGTATAGTAACATACATTTTGAATAAAGAATTAGCTATGAAGAGATCAATACTGAGTAGTCCCGCGATAAACTCAGTATTGATCAAAAATTGATACGGACGCAAATTTTTCCTGAGTGTTTGGAGGGTTTTCGATTAAACCAAATGGATTTTATGCGGCAGTTTGTCTTCACAGATGAGACTTGGCTTTGTCATATACGCCTGAAATCAAACAACAATCTCAACAGCGTCGGCAGGGTGGTTATTTTCTGCCAAAGAAAACGATGGCTGTTCCATTTACATGAAAGATAATGGTATCCATTTTTGAAACGTAAATTATAATTCCAAATCGTTATTATTTTATGTGTTTCTAGAAAGCAGATATATGTATTTTAGCTTAGTACATTCTAGAATTTATATTTTTTGTAATATTTTAAATGAAATTTTCATCTTTATTTGACACTTATTTTACTCTGCTGTAATTAGTTATTTTTTATTGTTACGTTTAAATTATATTAAGTACGTTCGTCTTTTATGGTGACCTTTTAGCTGTAAAAACTAATTACAATACATAAAAAAGACACCATTTGCTTTGGGATAGTAGAATAATTTACTATAATGTAGCTCTTTAAGTGAAATTGTTTGTATAATTGTGTATTTTCAGCATTAACTATGATACACCTTGTCACGTGTGTACACTCCGCGCAACATGAATAGGACCACCCGACTTGTTGCAAGCTTTCGGTGGTTTGAAAAACAATTCATTTACTAAAAATACAATGCAAGTTTGCAATGGTATGATATGGCAAATAATACGCATTATTGCGCAATAGTGCCTAACGTTATGCATTGGGTGACGTAAGTACCACATACATATAAAATGCAACGCGCCGGTTGGATACGACCAGTATTTAATATTAAGCTACCGGATGAGTGTCGAGTTACAACGTGTATCCGGATAAACAAACATCTGTAATTAAGGGTATTGTGCAACGATGGGACGACAGAAGTGCTTAAGTATGGAAGAAATTGGAAAAATTAAAGCGTTCCATCAAGAAGGGTATTCCTCAAGGGCTACTGCAAAGAAAATAAGTCGATCACACCAGATTGTGAACAATTTTATTAGGGATCCCGAGAATTATGGAAAACGTTTTAAAGGGCGAACAACATCCGTTACAACTAAGAGAGAACGTCTAGCCATATTACGCGAAGCATCGAATTCGGCATTAACGGCAAGACAAATCGCGAATAACGTTGGAACGAATGCATCGGTAAGAACTGTACAGAAGTTACTGAAGACCTGTCCGCATTTAAAACGTTTGAAAATTAAACGACGGCCTCCTTTAAGGGAATTTCAGCGCACTGCACGTCTTCAGTTTGCTCAAGCAAAAATGGGGTGGACAAGAGAATGGCAAACTGTTATTTTCAGTGACGAGAAGAAGTTTAATTTAGATGGCCCGGATGGGTTTTCTTATTATTTCCACGATTTACGTAAAGATGAAGTGATTCAGTCACGAAGGCGAGCCGATGTTGGTTCAGTCATGGTATGGGGAGCTGTTTCCTATAACGGACCTGTTGATTTAGTAATAGTGAAGGGCAGACAGAATTCGGAAAAGTACGTCCAGCTGCTGCAACAGGTGAAAGACAAATTTTCCAACGTTATGGCAGGTGGGCCATTTATTTTCCAAGAGGATAATGCCAGTATTCACACCGCCCGCATTGTTCGACGCTGGTTTCAAGAACAAGGCATGGAGGTTCTCGATTGGCCATCGCTCTCCCCCGACCTGAACATCATAGAAAATGTTTGGGGATGGTTGTCGCGTAAATTATACTCCAATGCTACCCAATTCAGTTGCGCTGACGAACTAGAGCAGGCGCTGAAACGAAGTTGGGCGGAACTTCCCGTTGACTACTTGAGAACCCTGTATAATTCCATTCCATCCCGACTATTTGAGGTTATAAGAAATAATGGCAAAAGTACTCATTATTGAACAATAAAGTATTTTGTTATTGCAAACGAATCTTTTATTTTGTAGATTGGTCGTATTCAAGTGGCGTTTAATTACTCTACTTATTGTCATTAGTAACGTACATTTGCACTGACTTTTACAAAAATTATATTTGGTACCTACATACATCTTTTTATCAACCCTCTTATTTTCGAAAATAACAATTCCAGCGCGCTACCATGTTTATACCAACTACAAATGTCATATATGCAGTTGGTCCTATTCATGTTGCGCGGAGTGTATATAGTTACAGGACCATGTGTATTTTTAACGATATAGCAGCTACAAAAAGAGGGTACAGTTTTGGTCTTGCAAATAATTTTGTGCACACATCCGTAGAATTATACAAATTTAATGAGCTTCGGCCGTGACGCAACCCGTCATGATTTGTCATTTGTTTTAATGCCTTTCATTTATTTTAATAAACCGAGGGATTACCGCTTCGTGAATAATCAAGACGGATTAATGGGTCTTTACGTTTTGCTTAGTTTTTCTCTTCAGCGTGAAATTGCGGACAGTATTTCTCTACATTGTAAAAATAATCATGTTCCTTTGATATTTTATGATGCTTCATTTTTCATAATTGTTCTATCCAATGTCCCGGTTGGAATATTTCGTAAAGTTTCAATAGGTCATATCGAATAGCTTAACAAACGTTGAAAAGATTTTACTGGGCTTTATATATAACAACTTAAATCTCTTTCCGCAAAGTTGTTTGATGTCATGAACATTGTCTGTATTACACGGTTATGTAGTGTGCTTTGTGTTAAGACGCATTTACTGTGCCCCAATTAGTAACAAGGACACCTGTGTATTTACGATGGAAAGCTAGTTCCTGAAATCGAAATTTGGGATATTCAGTAACACTGTAATGTCGTGATTGGTACTTATTGCTTACTGCTTAGTTATAGATTTAACTAATTTAATTTTCTGAGTTTCATAAAAGAATCTATGGCAAAAGGAATATAATTACATTATTCTACAAGAGATGTTAACCAACACTTGAGATTTCTATTAAGATATCAGTTTTCTTTTTGAGAATTTGTTTACTGTTAGTTAAGGTTATCGATAGTTTAGTTATTAACGAAAAAATAAATTATTTACTGATGTCGGAATAGAATTCTTTATGCAACTTCGTAATTTTATCTTTAATGTGTTAATACGAGAAATCTGGTCCGATTGTATAAGTGACTGCGATTATTGCGATTTGTAAAAAATAATTTTCGTAGACTACTTTGGGCCAAAACTTTAACTCTCGCATTTTGAGGGGTAAATCGAAGAAGGTAATCTCTGAAAACTCCTGTTTTGTTCACGAAGAGTTGATTTAATAGAGATTTCAGGTTGCACCTCATTTATCCTATTGTCCAGATTTAACACCAAATAACTTTTACTCATTGCCCAAGTTCTAGCTTATCCTTGTTGGAAGAGATTTTGGTTGGTTAAAGAATTTGTTGCAAAAACGAAGCGGTATTTTGAGGATTTTGCAAACGGTTATTATAGAAAATGGCATAATGGCGTCAGTATTATTTGTTTAAGTGAGTTAAAGTTTAATGGAAATGCGTTGAAAAATAGTACAAAACTTACACTTTAAATCATTTGTTTCATTTCGAGTCTCACTTCCACTTGATTCAATGTTTAATTTCGAAGATTTTATTAGAATTTTTCAAAATATTCTCCACTGTGTTTAATACATTTTGCATTCTAAAATCTAAATGTTTCCCAAATATTTTTTCCACGGTTCTGGAGGTACGTCATTTAGATATCTTTCTTTAGAGAGAATCAATAGCTTTATTGGTAGAATAAAACGCGTTCCTCGCAACTTAACTTTGATACACGGGAATATAATTGTGGTTGTTGATAGAGACCACATGACGGATTATCTATCACTGTAATGTTTTGCTATATTAAATAGTGCATTGTGCAAAGGGCGGAATGTCGGCTAATGGTATTATTATGAAGTATAACTCTTTTTCCTGTTCGATTGTCATGGATCTTTTGAAGAATTTAGACAAGCGCATGGTAATATACCGTTCAGTAATGGCCTTGCTATGTATAATCATATAGAGTATATAATTGCGAAATATCCAGTGATAAAAGTTGACTATTTGGTCATGTCAAACGAATTAGCTGTATGACGTTTTTACAAACTATAATTATTGCATCAGACAAATTTTGGAAGACATTTGTGGGTCATATAAATAGATCTAACAATTCTGTAATAGGCCAGCTGGGATTAATGGGTCTTTACGTTTTGCTTAGTTTTTCTCTTCAGCGTGAAATTGCGGACAGTATTTCTCTACATTGTAAAAATAATCATGTTCCTTTGATATTTTATAATGCTTCATTTTTCATAATTGTTCTATCCAATGTCCCGGTTGGAATATTTCGTAAAGTTTCAATAGGTCATATCGAATAGCTTAACAAACGTTGAAAAGATTTTACTGGGCTTTATATACAACAACTTAAATCTCTTTCCGCAAAGTTGTTTGATGTCGTGAACATTGTCTGTATTACACGGTTATGTAGTGTGCTTTGTGAAGCATTGGTTTTGAGTTAATGAATTTTCAGAGCGCTTATAATTTTCGTTATTACAAATAATTGTGCAAGACGATATTATAATAGCTTTTACATAAATGTTGTTTGAATTAAGCGAACTGTAAAATGAAAAAATTCCTTACTATGTTTAGAGTAGATTTATCTGTAAAAAGAAGCAGTTACTTCTTGGAAGTTTAGAAATGAAGTTAGGAAAATTATTTATAGTAGTTGACTACGTAAAAGACATAGAGCAGCATTGTATATGTGCATATTAAAATGGGAGAGAAAATACTTGAAGTAATACGAAAATTGTCTATACGTTTGACAACATTCAATTTGGAATTGGAACTAAATTTCAGATTCTTATTTCCTTCCAATTTTTAACAGTTATTTAACTGAAATAACACTAAAAGTGCCA
This sequence comes from Dermolepida albohirtum, assembly GCA_031893035.1. Lineage (NCBI taxonomy): Eukaryota > Metazoa > Arthropoda > Insecta > Coleoptera > Scarabaeidae > Dermolepida > Dermolepida albohirtum. The sequence continues at coordinate 66,356 of JAVIWB010000334.1, read as the reverse complement.
AGAACAAAGCTACCGCTCCAAAGCTGTAGTTATGTTCTTGGCACTTTTATTGTTATTTATATTTAATTTTCATTCGCACATATTTTTAAGATTTTTAGAATTTTTACTCCTCTATTGGTGCTATGGCTATAATAAACCTTGGCTTCAAAATCCATAGATTATATATGTAAAAATGTTCATATAAGAAAGACAAGAAGGACGCATCATATAATTCTGCAAACTTCTTAATATCAATAAATTTGTAATGAATTGAAATATGTTTTATATATATATTTTTAACAGATATTAAATCGTTCTTTCAAGCCTTTCGATCTGTTGTGGTAGTTATGAGTCAGACTAGTTCCCCTGCTCCATTTCCTATTTACTTGTTTATATGGCTGTTTCTTCATTTTCTGTGTTATTTTTTCCATGTTTTCCTATCCTTCATTTCCATTTTTTATCTTGTGACCTTCATACTTTCCAATTATTTAATAATGTGCTGTTTCCATTTACTTTATGCCTTTCTTTATTTTTATGTGATTATACCATTCTAATCGTGTACACTTTATTAATCTTGCAATATTTTCTTCTAGTATGAGCAAGGTTACAACAAAAATGGCTTTAATAAAGACCAGTCCTATTTAGCAGATATTTTTAAGAAAATTTGTTCTATTATACATTTTGGAGATAAATTCTTAGAATGATAATTGTTATGTTTCAGCATGAAGTTGATTGAAACCTGCATTCAATAAAGAGTGGAATAATGCTTGCTTATTTTGGGAATTGTATTTATGATCGAATGTTTGACGTTTACCCTGACTTTTGAAAGCACTTCATAAGATTCATAAATACATACACACACACGCACACATACACCGTGAATATATTTTATAATGCAACATGCACATACATACATACATAACGTAATAATGAAATGACAGCAATGTATTTTAGCGTGTATTTTATTTTGCAACATAGGATGTGAAATACAGTAGTTGAACAAAATTTAAAAACTAATTTAACAAATTTTCAAAAATGTCACCATTGACGGCCAGACAGTATCCTAAGCGATTGTAGAATTCATTTATTGTATTTTGTATCTGCTCTGGAGTTATTTCTCTTGCAGCAACTCGTATTCTATTTTTTAGTTGAGTTTGATGGAGCCTGTGGTTCATTGACTTGATCAATAAGGTTGATATATAACCCCTTTCCACAATTAACTATTTGTAAATTCTGTATACGCATTTCGACAACCAAGTTGTCATCTTCAGCAGATAATTTCAAAGTGTCGCACCTGGTAAAACACGGCGAAAAAATTGTACGAAAAAACAAACTCCGTACGCGATCCACACCGTTGAAAACCAAGATGTGCACTGTGTCTGTTTCACAAGATTTTTAAAAAATACTTTTACTTAAACTAACATGCACTACATTGAAAAAGGTTATTATGGTCAAGGAAGTGTCTGTGTGATTTATGTGTGTTTTATGATATTGTTCCTCCTGTCTTTCAGTAGAGAGAGAAGAGGGGTTTGCAAGGGCCCGGCGTCATTAAAGTTCACCACATGGCTTAAATTCTTTAAGATGTGCATGCTTTCATACGCGTCCAGTTCGCGATAATTGTACACGTTCTTTATCAAATGTAAACAATCCATATTAACACTGTGGTTATTTTCTAATACATGTCTCGCTATACCCGATTTTTCCGGTCGGTTGAATTTTATGTGCGAAAGGTGTTCTTTATACCTGGTTTCGATCGATCTTTTAGTTTGGCCGATGTATTGTCTATTGCACTCTAAACATTCAATTCGGTAGATTCCCGATTTTTTATTCTCTTCAATTTTGTCTTTTGCATTTCCTAACAGCATTTTAAGGGAATTATTGGGGCGGGAACAAACTTTAAACCCGCGATCTTTAAAAATACTATTCAGATTTTTTGTCACACGATGGAAAGGTAAACAAACAAAATGCTTTTCCCGATTGCTCTGTGGTGAAAGACATGTGGTGTCACGGATTGTTTTTCTTATGTTGGCCTTTCTAATTAATCCATTGATTATTTCCGAATCGAAACCGTTGTATACCGCGATATTCTTAATGAGGTTCAATTCTCTTTCATATCTTACTTTTGTTAGTGGGAAATTGATCAAACGATTAATCAGAAAATTGAATGAAGCCATCTTCTGTTGCATGCTGTGATTTGAGTCAGCCGTAATGAATCTATTGACATTGGTTTCTTTTCGGAAAATATCAATTTCTATTTTGAGATCATTCCTAATAACTAAGGTGTCCAAAAAAGGCAACTTGTCATTGTTTTCTTTTTCTACTGTGAATTTAATTGTCGGGAATTTTGAATTTAACTGTTTAACGAAATCATTTAAGTTGCATTTTTGTGTATTGAAAACCGCGAAAATATAAAATTTAATTGGTCAATATTGTTTAGAGGTTCTTCATGAAAAACTTTATTTCTGATACATGACCAAAGAAAGAAATCATTTGGAGACAGGTCTGGTGACCTTGCGGACCATTCTACTTCTCCTCCACGGCCTATTCAACGGTTTGGAATTCTTTGGTTGAAAAATGTTCTAACCATATGAGAATTATGTGCCGGCGCGCCATCATGCTGGTACCAAATCTCACCATCAATATTTAAAGCGTGGAGGACTGGCATAACTCTGTACTTAAGCAATTCTAAATATTTTTCTCCTATAAGAGTACCCTCAATAAAAAACGGTCCTACAATATGGTGTCCAATCAACCCAGTCCAAACATTGACTTTCTGTGGCCGCTGAGTCCTTGTGATATGACATCTATGCAAATTTTGTCTACTCCAGTAGCGGCAGTTCTGTGAATTTACTTCACCATTTACATAAAATGTTGCTTCATCTGTAAAGCAAATTCTGCGTAGTAAAGTATCATCATTATGAAGCTTATCCAACATGATTTCACAAAAGTTACTTCTTCTTTCTGCATCATTCGCAATTAGTTCCTAATGGTTTTGAAAATGATACGACTTAAAATGTTCTCGTTTTAGTAGTTTATGCACGGAAGATTTGTTTACATATTATTATTTTCGATTCTTTGTAGAATTTCATCTCTTTTGGTGTCAGTAATAACATATCTTCGCCTATTTTTTTTTTTATGATTAGGAACGATGCATCCATTATTTTTATACTTCTGTACTAACCTACTTATTGTAGTTGGACTCGGTCTTGGACAGTCAGGATATGTAATTTGAAACAAATCTGCTACTCTCCTCAAACTCATATTCGAGTTATACCAGTTCACTAATAACAGTTTTTCTTCTACACTATACATACCTCAAAAATAGAGTAACTTATTTTGACATCCTATGTTACAAAATAAAATACACGCTAAAATACATTGCTGTCATTTCATTATTACGTTACTCTAGCAACTAGTGTATGTATGTGCATGTTGCATTATAAAATATATTCACGGTATATACATATATATATATATATATATATATATATATATATATATATATACAATTTATGATTGGTTGGAATATTCAAGTCCCTAAATTGTCGGGAAATACTGTCCATTCCATGTATTATTTCATCTAGCCATATGCAAATCGTTTTCATTTGTATTTTATTTTTTGACAATATCGTTATTTTATCTGAAATCGATTTGGTTTTATTGACCACCCTTTGCTCATCTTTTAATAAAAAGTTAGTGTCATTAGCATAGTTTCTTAAAAGTATATTCTCATCAGTTATAAAATGACACAAATCGTATACATAAAACAAAAGAAGAAGGAGATCCAGTACGCAACCTTGCGGAACGCCAATATCGACTTCAAATACTACTGTCTTCCGCTAAAATATGATTCCAACTAAGAAGCTTCCAATGCTATAATTCTCTAGTTTATTTAATAATATTTTGTGGTTAACGCAATAGTGGAAGATAACTCTCTTGTAATCTTATCGCACTGATCACAATATTTTTCTATGCTGTAGATTAGTCAAGCTGTCCAAGACGTTGTACAAGAATTAATCGACGATTGTTCGTCATTTGAAGTAAACCAGAAAATAGAAATAGTAAATGGGTATTACATAAATTAGACGAAAAAAAAATAGACATTCATGAATTTTCGTCTTCCCTTCTGGGGTGCAACAATAACAATTTAGTTTTCGAGCGAATTTGAAATATGACGAAAAGTATTTTTTTATGACTACTGCATTTAATGAAGTAGTTGGACCTTGTAGGTTACTTCGTGGTCCAACACATTTCTCAAAACTGAAATTGCATAAAAAGGGTTATGATGACTCTTGGATTGTCATCAGAGAAGTATGACAAATTGAACAGTCATAGACTGCATAACTTTTGCTAATTATGGTAGTGTACTTAATGTCATCATTTTTTCTCATTTTGACAATGGTAGATAATATACGGAAATTAAAATTACAAACTTTAATATTGAAAAATTGTTTTCAATTTAAATAAGCTTTTGTAGAATGCACAGTTTTCGTTGGTTCAGTTATTAAAAACGTTTGTTACGAAAGAGGATAATTCTGGGTTCGAATCTCATTTAGCAATGTTCAAGGTAAAAAAATCGTGAGCTGATTAGTTGTTGATTAATGGTATATAAAATTTAGTTGTGGAGTCTGGAAAACACTTGATTAGAAATACAATATATGTAAAGTCCAATGTAAGTAATGGCATAAGTGAAGAAGAGTAAACTATCAAAATAAAAATTTGGAATATAGCCTTATTGCGTTTTTTAAGCAACCGAATAATACAGTATATTAATAATGAGCATCAACTCTTCTCTTCTAACATGAGAAATTAAATATTGCTTTTTTCGCGCGGATGAGAAGAAAGTGTTTGTATTCGTAATTAACTGTGTTTATAATTCGAACGTGTTTTCCGGTTATCTTTACCTTCCATGTATCGAGCCCTCTAACTAAAAGCTCGAAAGAGAAATATTTGTAGAATTATATTAAAACTTATGTCATAAGTTTTGATAAAAAATCATAGTCATAAAATATGATTAGCGTTACGAAACTTGCTGATTTATGTACTTATGTATGTAGCTTCTCTGCAATATTATTTCATAGGAGACTAGGCGGCGATGATAGTTTTAAAAATTTATGTTTTAAAATTTACTTGCGCTGCACACATATTCTCTTGTATAATGTATCACTAAAATTAAGTAGTAAACTTAAATAGCTTTAGCAGGAGGTTTAGTCCCAAGTAATCTCATAATTTATAACTAACTTCCTTGCTCTTCTAATGGATTGTAAAAGTGTATACAGAGCGAAATTGCTAAAGTTATTAGTTATAATCCTTTGAATAAAATATTAATTACTATTTTTTAATAAATTAAGGTTTGTACTTATTAGTATAAGTACAAATTTTAATTCAAATTTTGGCCAATTTATTAAAAAATAGTAAAAATTGTAAAGGTGCCAGTACACTTAAAGTTACAAAGCTCAGAAGCACCAGTATTTTAGCTGCTGCTTTTAGATTATATCAAATATATATAGTCAAATATATATAGTCACTTTAGCCGAAATGCATGCAGATCGAGATATAAGGAATTGATAGAATAAGTCATCTACTACACTACTACACTAACTAGATATTAAATACTAGAGAAAATTACTCCGAACTGAAATTATTCTTTTGAACCTACTCTTTTTGTTTAAACATATGAACATAGTTTGCAATTTGCAGACTCACAGATTCTAGCAAGACGCGTAATTGTATAGCGAAAACTAAAGTTACTAGGTTTTTTCTAGATTGATTTGGTAGAACATTAGGAAGTATATATATCCAGAGAAACGGAGATTTCCAGAGCTTAATTATTGCGCACTAATGAATTGACGATGTTTCCATTATTTATTAGAGTCCGTTTTTTTATTAGTGGAACAATTCAGATCCAATGGCAGTTAAAATTGAAATACTAATGTAATCAGTACGTTTCCTGGAAGAAAATAATTGGGAGTACATTTGCATATGGTGTGTGGGCTTGTTGGATATTCGGCAATTGCACTAATATATACAGATAAAAATTTTTGAAACTTTTTGCGATTTCTAAAGAACATTTCATATTTTTTCCATATTTCTGACAATGAACTCGACCACTTTGATCGTCTTAATTGCACTGCCGTTTCACTAAGTTTCAGTATAATAAAACGACAGCAGTGGTAGCAATTAAGCCTTGAAGATGTTTCAAGGAAGTGAAGACGAAACGTCGGCAGCACAAATACAGAGGACGCAGTTCCAATCCAGAAGATAAGATGAAGTAACCACAGACGACGACCGCACAAGTCTACAAGCCAGATAGCGAAGAATTTCTAAAATTTCTCTGTCTTAAAAAACTTTCTCACTTTACAATACTTCTTTTAGAATAGTGTTCATATAGGTTACTTATTATCTCATTTTTAGGCGCTCACAGCTAGAGTGTAAGTAGGAGAACTAACTCTCACAAGGAATCAGAGCTAAACTAAGGAGTAAAGTATTATGCCGGAAGTTGCGTAGCCATAGAGAAGTGAGGGAGTATTTAACCTTACCCGTTCAAGCAGGGCTTTGACCGTTATTTCCTGTGTTTCTCATGGGAACAGTATGGATGCTATGGATATAGTATATACAGAGCAAAATAAATGAAACTAAAAAAAAATGTTGAAGAGTTTCAAAGCTACAAATAGAAAAATTTCCATGGGAAAAACAAGAGGGATGTGCAGTAAGGCTAAGAAATTCGGAAGCACGACGATAGCACTTAAAAAAACGCACTGCATTAGGTTTTAAGGTTATCTCAAGTAAACCCCTATCTTTCTTATATTATCTTCTTTTTACTAACCAGAAAGATATTATTTTCAGTAAATTATCCAATATATTAAGAATAGCAAATTACTAATTTTTAAACAAATATGGTATAAATATTTAGAAATAGTAATGAGTTTAATTCTAAAGAGCAAATTTATATTCACAAAATAAATATCAAATTTTAATTACCTTCAATAATAATGTACTTTTTAACTTTAAATTACAGAAACATGTTTATGTAAAATCATATATTGATTCACATATTTATTTATTGCATATTTACATATTAGGCCGTAGTCGGTTAGTGGGTCATTGACTAGTTGGCTAATCCCAACGTACCAGGTTCGATTTCTGGTATTGCCAATAACATCGATGGCGCATTTTTGGCTCCACTTTCAGCAAGGTTATTCTAAAGGGGTACCTTGAGGCTAAACTATGAGGAAATAATAGGCGGCTGGTTCCTAACGCTTGCCACGTTACAGCTCAGGTGTACCATAAAGCATGTTACCGTGACAGACCATACCCTATCATACCCTCTGTGGTTTTAGGGACCGTTGCGAGGAACTATTTTTATATATTTTTATCGATTCAATTTTGTATATGAATTATCCAAAAATTTTTTTTTTCTTCTATATTAATATTTGTAACTTCTTATGTATTTCTGTTATAGTTCAAATAAACAAACATTCATATAAATATTTAATGCATTTACTTTTATTGATTCAACGCCTCTTATTTCTTTACAAGTATGTATCTTTTTCGTTGTTCGTGGGACATAATTTTTCATTACTTACTACAAGTAAAGGGGGTGTGCAATAGTACTCTATTGACGAATATTTTAAAATAAGATTTACATGTATTGTATATGTCAGAAAAATGTATTTTGTGAACTTAATTAAAGCATATAATCTGTCGGGGAAATATGAAAATTAAAGTGGAGATTGTGTTGAAAAATAATATGTTATATACCATATTCCATTCATCCACATATTCTAAAAATAGAGATCGGTTTAGAAGAAAATATATAATAAATACAGGGAAACTTAAACAGGTGTTTTTTATATTTAAATCAGAAAGTCGTAAACCATTTATTGTCTAAATACATATGATCGAGTAATACTAAAAAACTTACCAGGATTGATCAATAAATGGAACGTCCTTTGTAACTTAGTAAATATTTATCCATTGACGTCTAATATTTCTATCTTTTATTAAGATGAAATAAAGAAATTCCATTTTTCTCAAAAAGGTACATTTTTTTAAATTTAATTTGTTTGAAAATATATACATATAAATAATACATGTCAAATTTGACACATCATTAGTAAATTTCTTTGGTTTATTTATAAAAGAGTGGAACAGATTTTCTTTACTCAATTTAAACAAAGAGTGAAAGTATTAGACGTCAATTGCTTCATAAAATAATTCTCTCTAAATGTATGCCAAGTTACCCAACACGTTCCATTTAAAAGAAATGACTCCACAAAGAGAAACTCATTGTACACTATGATCGATTCTAGTATCTATAGAAAACATACAATTAACATGTTTACATTATATTAGTATTAATGTAATCACTATTTTAGATGACTTGCAGCTGTCTGTAACCGTAAACACACAAATTTAAATATGATATACTATTAAGTGCGAAAAGGCACGTAGATTCGAATTACTTAAAAATAATTATTTTATTATTATTATTATTATTATTTTATTTAATTGTCAATTTTAAATTAAATCTATTCACAAGTAAATAAATTAAAGGACTGTACTTATGGCGTGGGTCACCCAGTATATACATATATATGTATGTGTACGTGTGGATTAAAATAGTGCCTTTGTAAAGGGTTTGAGAGTGTGATTTTTACTAATTAAATTACTTTTATTAATTAAATTTTAATTAATTACATTTCAATGTTAAATAGTCGGTTACAGCCATCCGGGAATTTCCGGAAAAAATTTCTTTTTGTTTCTCGTTTACCGAGAAAAACTAGAAATTTTCTGGGGAAAAAACGTTATTTGTCAAAGATGTTGAATACGATAGAGCTAATAGAATATTTATACATTCATTCAACAATATCTAATCTTAGTGGGTAACATCTCCGATACTTTTAATATTAATTTTAAATTTCTCATATCCCGAGCGTTCGCAGGATATGAGAAATTTAAAATTAATATTTAAAAATAACGGGGATGTTACCCACTCAGATTAGATATTGTTCAATAGTTATTTAGGTTCCCAGTCTATATAATGCGGAGTGTTTTTGGAGACCTTAAGTACTATAGGTGAAACATATTAAGTCAATTAAAAATATTTATATTTTTTATTGGTCAAAATACAACCGTAAATTTCCAAATACAAGTATACTAGCATAATAGTTTGGGTAAATATTAATTTTCATTTTAGGACAATAAAAATTGAAGAACAAACCCATCTTTTTTCTTAGTTCAATATTTCATTTATAATTAAATTATGCTGCGTTATACTATATTGATTTTAGCACCTATTATTAACAAATTTTCTAGTGCGTTATGATCAAATTATTTTTATTTTTTTAATACAATGTTTTGCGATTTCGAGATGTTTCTACTATTGTATTACTTTTCTGATAAATTTTATGTTATAAATTCCTAGTAAGCAAGAGCAAGTATAAAGCTGTTTATAAAAACAGTATGTAAGCAAGGATTGCCGCTATTATCCATAAGTGTCCTGTTCAAGATAAAATAAGGCTGGATGGAAGAAATTAATTTCCAAAAATTGAAGCTAAGTGCAATGGAGTGCTGTCAAGTAGCAAATAAAAAGATAGCCTCATTCCAAGCTTGCCTGAGCTTACAGCAGAAGCCCAAAGCCCACACTTTAATCCAAATTATCTTGCTTTCCCAACTCCCTTAAACTCATCTAATACATATTTTTTTTACAATTGAAGAATATATAATTTCATAAATAATGTACATGAAATAATATGTAAATTACATGTAAAGTTTTGTACACTTGTATATCACATTTACATATATAATATGGCATGGAAACAAACCCTGGTTCTCGGATATTAAACGTGCTATGGTGGCCTGTATCGTTGACACAATGGTGGAAAAAAACAATCAACAATTCAATATGTTCGATTATATTAAGTAATGAAACAAAAAAAATGTGAACACATAAATAAACAATACTATTGTCCAAAATTATTAGAACTATATTAGTTGATATTGGAAAAAATTACTAAATTAGAAATAACAAGATAAGAACAAGATATTATTGTCGATAGAAATTAGTAATATAACATAGTTTGTATTTACGTTTGAATAGTCACTATATTTGGCCTTAAAGTCCAGAAAATATCACAGATAAGCTTTCAATTCATTAAGGTAGTAGATACCTTCTGTTCTGTATATCTACTGTAAAATTGGTGTTACTTCACGTAGCAATATTTAATCACATACACGATGATCACTGAAGGTTGATATATAACCCTCAGTGATCAAAGCGCAACTGAATTGGGTAGCATTGGAGTACAATTTACGCGACAACCATCCCCAAACATTTTCTATGATGTTCAGGTCGGGGGAGAGCGATGGCCATCAACAATGCGCGCGGTGTGAATACACAGGTTCCATCAAAGTTATCAATATATACGATCTATATCTGTATTTAGGAGAAAGCGTAAAAACAAATTTTTTATTGTTCACTGTTTGCACAAAAGGAACAAGAATATATTTTGTACTTGTAAACATACTTTTCTGAGTTTATATTGAAAGCTGTCTATATAAAAAAAGATTTATTACTAATTTAATTTCTTTCGTTGTAGAGGGCGTATCATTTTTTTAACATTCCAAGTTTTTAAACGGAAACTATTAATATTGAAATTATTATTGAGAAAATTATTGACTTACATAAATACCGTTACGCTAAGATGCACCAAAGACTATAACTGTTTGTCCACGTATATAATTTCATATTATTTATGGAAACAATGTTATAGCCTAACTAAAACTTATACGTTACTAAATTTTATATAAAACATAAGCATAATACACATACTTAAGTATTTTATAACTAAATTGTCGACAATGACTATTTTACAACCCAGGTAAGGCGTTTAACTGAAGCCCTCTTTCTCGGAAATATTAAAAACGATTACATTAGGCCATAAATATGTACCTATTTATCATATTTGTATAAAAATATTAGTTTTCATTCAATTTTCGAAGTGTAAAGAGTTCGTTTATATTATTTGTGTATTATTTAAAAATAAAACCGATATTTTGAATAATGAAGCGTAGAAATGAACTAATGGTACAAACACGTATTTTTATAGTGTCTTGGCAAATTGCAAATTTATTGGCAAATTACTGAACTTAACATTACATCCATCAACAAGTATGGAGGAGTGTCAATAACGATTTGGAGTTGTTTTGTTGGAACAACAGTAGGCGATTTAATTAAAGTAGACGGTATTCTAAAAAAAGAACGGTACAGAAAAATTTTAGAACAGTATAACGTTTCCTCGGAAATAAGACTAATTAATGTTCCAGTATTCCAAATATGTTGTATCAGGGATAGTTAGAGGTTTATGAAATGGTCTTCTCAGAACCCCAACTTACATGGGATGATCTAGATAGACAAATCTGCTCCAATATCCACAAAAATATTATGGACCCAACTACCGGATGCATGGTCAAAAATAGAACTGCAAACTGATGAAATTACTAGAGAGGATGTCAAGATTGTGCCAGGCAGTAATAAAAACTAAAGATTGACTTTAAAGAATGACAAATCAAAAATTTAAACAAATTTAAAAGAATATTTATTAAGATTGTTTGAAATAATATTTTTTTAAGATTTTAAAACATTTTTGTATAATTATGTAATAAATTTCTATTATTTTCTCGGTGGGCAAACACTTAAATCTTATTTAATATTTATGTAAACTTTAAGTAGTTTAGTAATAGTTTCGAAGTACTGGAGTGTTTTAAGATTATTAAATTTGAAATTTGTGTTTTTGTTGAAGTTTACTAGGAAATAAAACTTTACAATATTTGATTAGTTATTTCTCTTTTTATTTGTATTTTTAATGAATTTGAACATTCATTATAAAATGTATTTATATAAGATAACATGAGTTAACTAAAATTCAATCAACATAAGAAAAGAGATTATGTTAGGATGTTGTAACTAGTAAATAAATAGATTTATAATATATAATAAATACATTTAGCACAAATAAGTATATCGAGTATAATTAAATACTGTATTAGTCGATTATAATAGTATATTAATCCATCAACAAAACAAAATTTTTTGAATTTTATCTTTAAATATAGCAATGACAATAGGAGCGATACATTTTAATTATCCATAATTAAAATTAGTAAATTATTAACTTATTCTTTAACTAAGTAATATTATAAATCTAGTATAAAAACTTAATCAATTGTAGTTGCGTTAACATAGGAATTTATCGATGAAAATAGATAATGATTGTAAATTTAATATTCAATGTTTATTGTCAATTCAATGCTTATTTGTCTATGCCTACATAGGAACGAATTTTAAACATTATTCATAATTTCACACAATATTTACTTATTCACTGGGATTAGTTTCGTCTGTTAGAACATTATCGAGAATGTCCTAACAGACGAAACTAATCGCAATAAATATATAATATAGTGTGAAATTTACACAAAGTGTTTTATTTATTCCTTAGTGTAATGGAATTTCACACAGTACCGTCCTCAACAGTCACCTATTTAAAAATTATTGTTAATTTAGACGCTAGATGTTATATGCGAAGTGTTTACTTGAATAAGAATTAGATTGCAGCTACGAACTGTCATTTTTAACACAAAATTATGCGCTTCTCGCAGTTCCTAAAATAGCGTGCTCTTCATTGCAATATGTATGACACAAATGTAACTTGATTTCCCTAATGTGATGTATGATGTATACATGATGTTAAATAGATTGAGATTAATTAAAAAGGAAGTATGTTGTTTTACACACTTAAATTTCTGATCGACTAACTCAATATTAAACAAAAATTGCTATAATCGATGTGAACTTATTTTAATAAAAGTTTAATTTAATTAACTGCAAAGTTTTATTGTTATTATCTTTTCATTGTTAATTAGATTGATCTACTGTAACATTATCAATTTTTGAATTTTCTAGACTTTCCAATTTTTCAGTGGAATTGCATAATCGTGTGTAAACGATAGTTCAGATAATTTTGGACAGTAGTGAAAAATATGGACGGTCGAACAGTGCTTCAAGCGTTGCGCAAATTGTGAGGTTAAAAATACATAACCGCATTTACTTACATAGACCTCCTCCCATTGGCTGACATATCTGACAAGTCTGGACAATCGAAGTAGCCGTACCAGTGAAAGGAGTTTCGCGAGCCGCAATATGCGTAACGCGCGGCCCGCGTGGAGAATTTGAAAACTTTCGCCGAAATCCTGGAACAGAATTTCGAATTGTTTCGGTAATTCGCAAGAGAACATCTACGCCCAACAAATCTACAAAATGCAATAACACCAACAACGACAACAATTGTAACGATAAATGCTCGTACAGTCAATCAACATAATATTACCTTTTCAGCGTATTTCTTATCGTATTTAAGTTTATATATGTGAGCAAGGCTGTCAATAATAAACATGTAATGTATTTTACATAATTCTTCTTAAAATGTTCTTTTGCTGAAACTATTCTTGATGTACAAGAGATACTTTTATTTTTTATACACTTGCTAAAAAAAGGATGATTGAAATAAAACTTAATTGCGATTAATAATTTCTGTTCTTTTTTAGTTTTTGTCCAAAATAAGAAGAAATGGTATTCTAGAATTCATAAAAGAGTATCCTCTCGAAAAACGGGTGGTAAGAGAAAAATTGCGTAAAAATAAACATCTAGCTTAAAAGCAACTTAAAGGTATTGTAATCATATTCCATACTATTCATGAGGTATATTCTAGTGTATTCCAGCATATTCACGTCTTCGGATTATGCCTCTTTACATCATTTTCGTTTTCAACAAATATTTGCCATTTCAATTTTTTTTTATTCTGAATTTCTTCTCCTCACGCCGCCCCGGGTTTTGCGAAAATCTTTTTCCTATTCTTGTAACCTTACTAGTTGACTACTTGTTTATTGTTTTTAATAGACAGATCCTTTCTATTTTGATATGCGTCTCAAAATGTCTTGATTTCTTGACAATTATATCTACTTATATTGTCCTATATTTAGTATTGGTTAATTTATGAATATTGAAGTTCTAAATATGTGTCATTGTGGAATAAGCACATTGATAATTTCATTTTTACTAACTGAAGACATCTGCATCTGATAAGCCTTAGTCTGCCAAAGGCTGCTTGTACGTATTGTCTTTTTCTCGATGTTCTTTAATTGTATGCCTCTTTATGAAAGAAATTTTCCCTCCAAGATAAATATATTAGGTCTGTTTGGGCTCCTTTAATTCGTTGGAATAATTTAGTGTGGTTTGTAGACTTTCGCAGTCGTTGTCTATGGTTACTTCATCTTGGCTTCCGGCTTGGAATCACTCCCCTGTTATTTCTGCTGCCGACGATTCGTCTTCATATGAGTGAGATATGTTCAGGGCTTAACTCCTGTTATTGTTGCATTGAAACTGAGACTACGACAGCAGTAGTAACAACTAAGTCTCGAAGATGTCTCATGCAAGTGATAACAAAACGTCGGTAGCAGAAGTATTGAGGACGTGGTTCCAACTTGGAAGATGAAATGATTTAGTTTTGAACGATCAACTAGCATTGTGAGCATACCGGTGCATTCATTGTGAGTATTACATATTGTACGAGTTTCTGATGTATTCAATTAACAAATTCCTCTTTTAAAGTACGTTTATATAATGACAATCGTTTAAAATTTCTAAGTATATACTTTTCTCTAAGTATATACGTTTTCTATAATATTAATGCTTCTTCATAGTTTGTATACTACACATAGGTAGATATAGATGTCATGGCTGTATTCATGATATTCATATGTCATCTACTTTAGAGCGAATATAATCTATTCGAGTAGTTGGAGCATATCTAAACAGTTAGTTATTTTGTCAATAATGATTCTCGTAGACATTTTATAAGTATAAGATGAAGAGGTAGGTCTATCTTTCCCTATTTTTTCTCTCATATTTTTTTTTGATTGATTAATTTTTTTGACTGATTAACTTAACAACGATGTTTCCAGTCGCTTTAAATCAGACCTATTAGTAATTAATAATCTTTTATTATAGATTTTGCAATTCACAAATAATTTCTGAATCTTAATGATTTATTAATGTATAATTCACATACGGATGACACTTTTTGTAATAAAACTTAAAAAGCACGTCATTTTTCATTAAAAGAGGTTTAATGCCTGTAAGTTTCTTCTTGTTAGGCCTTGAAGAATAATTTCTCTTCTTCTCTTTAATTTTGCGTTACATATGTCCACAAATGTCAATTTTTATTACTTATACCTATTTAATATCTTCTTCAAAGCTGATTTACATTTTTGTAATATTTTCCCTAAATCTGGGTTTCTTTGTACAGATATCCTTTGAACTGATTATTATATTTTCGAAATAATCAAAACGACATATGTATATGAGTTAATAAATACGAAAGTCGATTTCGCGTTATTCGTTCTTGATAGCTGTTTCCGGTAATGTAATTTTCTCTCTCATTTCTGTTTACGTTTTGTGATAGTTTTCAAAATTATTAGCATCTTGAAATTTTCTGATCGTTTCTTGTGCAATGTCTCTGTTAGTATTTTGGTCTCAATTTTCTATGTATTTTATGAAATGTATTTTGTCTAATTCTTATTCTAATTCCTGCCTCGTGTTATACTTCGTGATAAGTTTCTAACAATTTCAATCATTTTTTTCATTAAATAAATAATAGGAAATTTATTTAGCTTTCAGCAGATTTTTACTTTTTCTATCATATCTCTTTAAATAGCTTATAAACCAAAATTAACGCAAGATTTGAATTTGTTGCCATTTGTGCAGTAAAGTGTTGGCAACCCTAAAAAAAAACGATTCGACAGATGACAGTTTAGGGTTAGTAAAAATGGAGCGTTACACGAAAGAACAACGTGTCTTCATTCTTAAACAATATTTCAAAAGCAATGAAAGCTTGGCGGCCGCAGTTCGAAAATTTCATACAAAATATGGTCGGAATAGTGTTTTAACTTCATCAACCGTGAAGAAATTAATTGAAAAATTCAGGCAGACGCCAAACACACTTGTCATCCAAAAACAAGCCGTTCAAATGTCAATATCGAAGCAGTGCGTGAGAGTGTCAGTGACAATCCACGAACCTCAATTCGGCGTCGTGGACAAGAATTGCAAATTTCAAGAAGCTCTCTACAGCGTATACTCACTAAAGATCTGTGTCTCCATACTTACAAAATTCGAATTAACACAACAATGGAAGACTAATGACCATGCACAGCGAGAGTTCGTTGAATGGATTATTGAACATCAACAAGTGGATGCTGATTTTTCGAGCAAAATCATCCTAAGCGATGAAGCACATTTTCACCTTGATGGCTTTGTTAATCGCCAAAATTGCCGCTTTTGGGGTTCTGAGAACCCACATGTGATTGACGAAAAACAAATGCATCCACAACTTATCGCTGTTTGGTGTGCATTTTGAGCTGGAGGCATATTTGAACCAGACCTTTTTGAAAATAAGGCTGGTCAAGCAGTGACTGTTACTGATGCTCGATATCGCGACATGATAATGCAGTTCTTTCTGCCGAAATTGGATAATATTGATGTGGCCACTATGTAATTTCGACAAGACTGTGCCACATGCCATACAGCTCGTGAAACAATTCAATTACTGCATGAGACATTTCCAGGTCGTGTACTTTCTCGTTTCGGTGATCAGAATTGGCCCCCTAGATCGTGTGATTTAACACCATCAGATTTCTTTTTATGAGGTTATTTGAAATCACAGGTCTATGTCAACAAGCCCACAACCACCCGTGCATTAAAGGAGGAGATTCAATGCTGCATCAACGAAGTTCAGCCAGATTTATGCATAATAGGCATGGACAATTTCGACAAATGGGTGCGTATGTGCATGCAAAGCCGTGGATGCCATTTGCCCGTGGTGTTATTCTTTTCTAAACTCTTCAGTTTTATATGTATTGCTTATATGCTCTTTTCTATTTAGGTTTTCGTTAATTTAATACAATTAAGTTGATTTTAGGACTAGCAGTTAAAAATAACTCTCTAGCACTGTTTATTATTGGTTCAGTTGTAATTTTTAAGCTTTATCTTTCCTTTTACTTTCTATTCTTCATTATTTCTTCTCTCCTTCTAAATATTGATGACTGTTGATGGTTCAGTCAGTATTTTGGTTTAGTGCTTCATCTTCTTGATATGATGTTGAAAATCGTGAATTGCGTACTTCTTTTCTTTTATTTACTTTTTTTAACTTATTTTACTTTACAATTTTTAGATTTCACCATTTATAAAAGAAAAAAAAAATGATTATAATGTCTAATTGCAAGGTGATTAACATATTTATTTTTCTAAAGAAAAGAAATTAATGTATTATGTGTATAATGAAATTCTTTGACAGCCCTACTTTTTTGCTAAACTATTTTCTTTGCCAGTAATTAAAACAGCAATGCGAGAACTCTACGTCCTTGACATATTTTCGAGCAAACAACATGCTGGCATATCTTCATAAAACGCATGGAAAATCGCTATATATTGGGATAACTAATTCATTGCTTTAGAATAATACTAGATGAATAAGGGATAGGTAATTGAAGGTGAACCTTTGACTTTAATTTTTTTATGTAATAAGTCTGTTGCTGCTCAGCCTATTATAAACAAATTCTTGAAACAAATAGTTTTACTCCATTATAAAAGATTTTTTACTTACCAATTATTTTCTCCATTATTATCTAATAAAGGTAACACCAATGTGGAAAGTAAAATAATATATTATATACAAAATTTTTCGAGATATTTATGCACTTAGATGCATTTTAATACTGTCTTAAGTATCTGCATTAAAGTAATTATATACTTGTTTTTTTCTACAAATTTAATTCCGGTGGTATTCGATTTTCTAAGAAATTCATCATGACATTTGAGAAGAACAAACAGTTTTCGAGCAGCATGAGAAAATCTTTTTAACTTTTCTTATTTCTAAAGATCACACGACATTCAAAACTTAAACATTTTACGATAAGAAATGTTTAAAAGCCAGAAACTTCTGGTTCTGGCATTTTATTGATTTTGCAATTTAGACTTTTGCTGGTGAAGAAAAATACTTAGTAGAAATATTTTTATACTCAAAGTAGAGTTATTTAATTCACTATGATTTATGCACATATATAAAATTGTTTGTAATTGTAGACGGAAAATGTATTGTTTATTTGTTGTGACAAATTATGTTGAATTATTGGTATAGACATGCAGCATTTTTATTTAATTTTTTGTTATAAATTTCCATATCGAATTTAAGAACTTTGGACATAAATATTTGTTGAACTTCTGATACAAAATTGGCATGAGATATTGGAAGTGTAATTAATATTAGATACGTTCATCTATTATAAGTAAAAAATTGAAAATTATTGTTTTTTGTAGAATAAATTTGCAACATTTCTTTTATAAAATATATTGGTAGTGTTGGTTGATTGTAGGCAGGTGATTTTTGAGTGTAAGGTAAGAGTAGGTGTTTCGGGAAGTGTACTGGTCAGCAAATTCAACATCAAGTCAATATGCAACAAGAGCATTCAAATCGACTACACTTTCTTTACCTGGCTCCTCTTCAATATTAAACTCTACTTACTTGATTAAATATAAGAAATATATAGTCTAAGGGTATGGACGATATGAGATCTAGGAAAAACCATGTTCTCAAGTAATGCTTGGCAATTAGTTTCGGGTCTAGAATTACTTGTTCCGCATTATCTTGTTGCATTATACCTAAAAAGAATAAATCAAATCTCGATCTTGAATTGCGACAAATGTTTCTGTTATAATATACCTTACCTGTTCTAAAATTGACAACGATATCGATTAGGAATATTGTGTCAGACAGACAATTAAAGGCAATCCAACGCGTACTTAAATCATCATTGAAAAAACTAATGGCGACGGGTAAGATGATGAGATTCGCTACCAATAACAGCAACATACACAGATCCCAGTAGAATCTGAAAAAGAAAATATGGATGTTAAAAATGAAAATCTACAGGACTACAGTAAAATATTGTATATAGTTTGTGTAATTAACTACAATGCTTTTAAGTTTTATCGAGTAACGTAAATATTTTCGTTTTAAAATTATTTAAAATATAATAAAAATATGTAAAAAAGACTCGTATGACGAATCCATTTTAACTTAGAATATTAGTGGCAAAAGTTTTTTATGACTATCTTATTCTACCAAAGCTTTGGGCTTTTTCTAGTATTTTTCATAATTTGTTTTTCTTCAACTTTGGTTAACATACTTTTGTACTATACTTTATACTATAAATTTAATTTTACTTGCAAAATTAATAACCACTTGCCAGGCAAAACTGCGGACAGACTACAAGAATTAGAAATGAGATTCTTCAGCAGCAAATATACAATAATAGATAAAATTAGCACCGGAATGAAATTGAGATTAAGGATAGTTTGGAAGTTTTGGATGTATGATAAAAATGAGCAACAAAAGACAAGTGAAGCAAACGATGCAAACATATTAAAAAAGAACGGTAGACGTTGGAAATCAGAAGGAGGGGTAGAAAAAATGGAAAAACCTCGGAATAACAATTACATGCAGCTCGTTTTTTTCATAGTAGCAAACGAAGAATTGTGGTCTTCCAGAAAAGGTAATGATTAAATTTATTATGGTTCTATGTGATGGGTGGTGAGTAATGTTGAACCATATTTCGAGTAACCAGTGATAAGAACCGGGAGGGGTCAGGGCGCGTGCAGACGTATGTCGATAACTTGTATCACGCCAGTTACACGAAGATGTCTAGCAAATGAGAATAAATTTCTAAACCGTTTGCATTAGAATATAAAGAAACTATAATTAAATATGTTATTTGCAACATTAGTATTTTCTCGTATGACATTATGGATTGTAAAAGACATATTAAGAGCACACGCCACATGCTGAATACAAAGTGGGATACCCATGTAATAAATTTGTATGCGATTTTATTATTATGTTAAGTACATAAAACATATCTGAATATGTAGTACACAATGAGAACTTTCGTTAGTTTTGGAACAAAAAACGTTCCACATTGGAAGTTATCAATTAGAACACAATTACAGTATAATTTACTATAAGTGAAAGACATGATTATGGACCTCATAAAAACACAGTTAGAAAACAAAAAATATGGCTATTGGTGAATGAAACTCCATACCCTAAAAAAATTGTGCTGACTGTATTAGTACCAATTTTAGAAAGCGATAAGACTCCGTTGCCTTTTCTTTTATGTAGTCAGATATTACATAAAACAAACGCGGAATACGTAGTACAAACTAGAAAAAAGCTGTTGAAAATTTCGTACATCGCTAATCCAAGTTGTAATGCTGGCTAGAGATGACGATTCAAACATGGTTAAAGCTGGCAAAATACCAAACAATATTTCCCTAAAATGTTTAACGTAATATGTTTGCTCCATGCTGGAGTATATTAGTAACAGTTAACCAAATGTAGATAAGTTAATAGCTTCTATCAAACGAGTTTTTATTAAATCTTCCAAACGCATTCTCGAATTTAAAAATTATCGCCCGGGCATTATTCTGCCACTACAGCTGGTATTAGCGAGATGGTGAACGTGGCTTCAAGCAGTAATATACCACGAAAAATAGTTTAACATCGTTAAATCTTGCTATTCACAAGAAATTCAAACAATCCATTATGTTAGTACTTATTCACAAATATCAAAATACACATAGAGCAAATTTCCGAACATTATTTGAATATTTTGGAAGCTATCTCTCAATTAGAAAATAGCAAGCGGTCTTTAAATTAAGCTCTGAGTATAGTACATCGCTTGAAAGCCTCGCTATAAAATATAGCAGATTATGTGGTTACCCGTACAACTGCTAAATTATGTGCAGTTTTAATATAAATCCCGACACTAAAAGTATAGTGCGTATAGGACTTTTTGAAATTCGTATGGTTATTTTCCAAATATACAAATATATTTTCTCTCAGTCGTAAGTGTTTGACTAAATAAACAATGGAAGGCACACGGACGTTACAGTACTATCTCGATTTTCACGTCAGTATACATCAATACCTAAAAAACTAAGAAGTAGCTAACATTATTTATTTTATTTATAATATAATTTATCCAGCCATTTCAGTAAGACTGTACGCTAGCCTGAGTCTGGAGGTTTGTTCAACGTTATTGATGAGGTGCAAAACTCTAAGAACTAGAAACAATTATCCAAGTAGATTTCTTCAATTCTTCCAAATAACTATTGTAACAAATTATTTATTTAAGTTTGACAGCGCTCGGTATTTGTTATATTATTATTGTGCTTCTAAAAATGATGATAGATGGAAAGAAAGAGCAACCGTAGCTTTCCGTAATTGAGACGGCTTTTGGATAATCCTCTATGGCAAGATTTGCTTATTTTCGATAGTATAAATAGTTTATAAATTGGTAGGAGAAGGTGCTAGTTACGAATAGGTCCATTGTTCTAATTAGTACCCTAACTGAGCAACACTGAGGTAGTAAGTATCCACAAAAATCCATGCTTCATTACGTAGCAACCTTCGCAGTTTTGGCGCACAAACATCTAAACGTGCCTAGATTTTGTATTCGCTGAGTCTGGCGTTTGCTGACTTAGCAAAAACATTAAGAAGTGGTTTCAAATAAAATTGGATGTTGTTCACTTTAGAGGCGATTTGGAAAAAACACTCAAAAAATGGCTTTTGTCATGTCTTTGAGGTAAGGATATTGTACTAAATGGGGACTATGCCGGGTGCCCATTTTATATCTTCGTATATGGGCAGCTTTCTTAGTATTCAAAATAAAGCATCAGTTAAATTCGAGTTTTTGATTGCACTTGCTTATTTGTCATTTTTGGTGAAATTTATGAGGTATTACAAAAAAATTGTCGTAATTCCAATCTTACATATCTTCGTAATCAGTTAAGATAGAAAAAAATTAAAGGTGGCATTTGGCAGATATTTTTACGTGGAATTTAACAATCTCAATTAAGAGTTCAGTGGCTTTCAAGATATAACACAAACTTGTATTTTTTTAAGTAGCCATCATAGTTTGCTATAGCTTCATTAAAATTCTTATTCTGATTTCCTAGATAAAACGTTTGGTGGTTATCTTTTATAAAATTTTTCATTCCAGTGGAAATAATTCAATTACTATCACTAAATCAGGAAATAATGGGCAAGTAGATTTTGAGAACCTTCTTTAATTTTAAAAAAATAAAAGAGGAAAAAAGATAAATGATAAATGGTAATAAAACTGAATGACAGGTTTATAATTTCAAGAGGTAAAACACGAAAAAATTGTATAAATAAACTCCGTACGCGATCCGCACCGTTGAAACTGTTATGAAATTGTGAAATTAAAAAAATATTTTGTAAAGCAAATAAACAAACGAATGACCAAGTAATAGCTAAAGTTATTTTAGTAAATGCCTCAAAAGGACCATCATTGTACCGTATGTACATTTAACATCTCTCCTAAATCTAAATAATAGAGGCGTTGCACGTAAATAGTACTATCAATTTATTTAGAACTTTTATTACAATTTTCTTATATGGTCTCTAGGAGTAAGAAATAAACATGATCCAATGCTGTTTTATTTTCTTTTAGTAAAAGAAAGCGTGATTGAAATTGCTTTAAGCCTAAAAATTTATTCGTAATACTTTATGGTATCGTATTCATGTTAATAATCCCGTTTAACTGTAGAATTTTAAATTTAAAATGGAAAGTATTTAAACATTTATATGAAAGAGTAAATAGAATATATGCCGGCACATTTTTTCATTGTTGGTTAACAACTGTTTGAGAGCAAAGCATAAAGTAAATTCCTTAGATGCCAACTGCTCTGAAACACGGCACGGCATTCCAGATTCCTATACCATAATCCTTTCTGAAGAGGTTTACAGACGCGGTAAGATGAAAACAATTACAAATTTGAATCTTAAATAATTCACAGGGTCATTTATAGAGTATCTTGAAATAAGCTATTGTATATACACATGTACATACAATAAGGCATTTATTTTAGTAAGTGAATTCAATAATTTTTGTAAATAATTAATCCCAGTCGCCATGAAAATATCTTATTCTATTATACGAAACGAAATACTCCAGTTTAACTTCTCGTTAACCTCCACATTGCTTAATAAATAATATTAATTAATAAGACTCTAAAAACGTTGTTAAATAGAGTTTACGATTTTTTAAAAGAACAGCAATATTTTAATCGATTCTAATTTGGACTTGACAATAAATTTATTGGAATATATAGTGCAATTAGTAACCCCAATGATTACATCGACACATTTTCATATTATAAAGCCACTACGCTAATATTGAAATTTATAATCACTAAAAGTGCTACATTATTGGACAGATTTAATGAGTGCGTATCGTAAAATCGAGGAATATTTTATACGAGAGGGGCCGAATGTATTTTAATTAAATCTGTTATTTTATTTTCAATTAACAATCAAATAAATTGATCTTAAGTGGCTTAAGTAAGACTCAAATTGGTTTCGTAGCATGCAGTATATGCATAGCGATGCAATGGGATAATTTACTAAGAGTTTTTTAAATTCAACTTTGTGCATGTATAGATATTGACATTTTGTTTTAAATAATTTATATTTATAATACAATAAATATAATATATATGGTCCGTGGTCATCTCAAGCGAGTTCGATTCACGGTTATAAGGAAAGCTCTTAAAATTGCTTTTTTGTAATATGTACAAGTATTTTTTATAAGAACAGTACTCGATTAAAGTATTAGGTCTCTTTTTAATTCTATTTAAACCAAAAATACTATTTTGTTAACTGGGATGTTTTCATATGCAGTTTGTGAAATTTATGTTTTTAAATATAAAGGTTGAATTTGATGTAGCCTGTGGTTGATTAACTTAATCACTAAGGTTGATATATAACCCCTTTCCACATTAACTTTCGTAATTCTGTATACGCATTTCGACAACTAAGTTGTCATCGCCAGCAGATAATTGCAAAGTGTCGCACCTGGTAAACCACGGCGCAAAATACCTGTACGAAAACAAACTCCGTACGCGATCTGTACCGTTGAGAACCAAAATGTACATTTTGTTTCAAATTTCGCGGTTTTTTTAAAGAATAAATAAAACACATAATTTGCGTTCACTTTCAAAAACTTTTTATTGGTAATTAAAGTATCAGTTATGACATTTATATGCAAAAAATAATATCTGCCAAATGGCCTCCTCTTGCAGCTCCACAGACATCTACTCTTTTGTTAAAATTTTCAATGACATTTTGACATAATTGAGGCTCTATCTCACCAATGACACGAATAATTTCATCTTTCAAAGCAGGGATTGATCGTGGATTGTTTTTATAAACCTGACTTTTCACAAAATCCCAAAGAAAATAGTCTAACGGTGTCAAATCATATGATCTTGGTGGCCAATTAACATCACCCTTGCTTGAGATTACACGTCCAGAAAATTTTTCTCTCAATAAATCAATCTATCTTGTTGAAACCACATATCCTCTAAATCAATATTCATTAATTCAGGCCACAAAAATTCGATTATTATCCGACGATATCGATCACCATTGACAGTTTCAGCTTCACCAGCAGCAAGAAGTAAGGTCCAATTACACCACCTGACCATAATGCACACCAACCAGTAACTCGTTTAGGATGCATAGGTTTCTCATGAATAATTTGTGGATTTTTCTCGCCCCAGATACGGCAATTTTGTTTATTAACATAGCCACCAAATTCAAAATGTGCGTCATCGGAAAACATTATTTTTTGAGAAAAATCAGCTGGTTTTTCATTGATGAAATTAACAAATGAACGACGTTTTAAATGACCTAATGGCTTCAGTTCCTGTGTTATTTGAACCTTTATATGCCTTCAGAGCTAAATTCTTCTGTAAGATACGCCATGTTGTTGATCCACTGAGTCCAAGTTGTTGTGAACGTCGTCTAATGGAAATTTGAGGATCTTTAGCAACACTTTCACAAACCAAACCAATATTTTCTTGTGACGACTGTATTTTACACTTTTTTGATTTTCCACGGAACAGGTCTGTTAAATTTTTTTAATAATTCAATCAATAGTGCTTTCAGATTGACGATTATGTAAACCATAAAATTCACATAATTTTCTAAAAACTCTTTTCACGGAACGCTGATTTTCATAAAATAATTCAACAATTTGAACGCGTTGTTGTACCGTGCCATTTTTATAAAAGTCATACATCACACTTTTTAAATGCGCACATACCCAAAAAAATTCAGTGCGCCATCTATATTTTATTTATTCTTAAAAAAATGCGCAATTTGAAACATATATACCGATCAAGCATAAATAATAATAAAATAAATTAATATCTAAATAGATTATTTTGAAATCTATGATATGATCATGGCTATTTAAGTTGGTAATGCAGAGTAGTGTATCTTCCTGATGTACTTTCCCTAAATAGTCTCGATTTTAACTGAAATTAATAACCTATGTCGAAGTTGAATATTTTTAATTATTATAAATAATTTACATTGCAGTGACCGTACACTTGAAAAGTATGAACTATTCTAGAAACTTCTTTTAAACCATTTATGTGTATAATAATAAAAATAACAAGAACATGAACTTTCAAATAAATATGTTTTAAGAGAATTGTAGGTTAAGAGACTCAATGAACAATAACATTCATAAAATACAAACAACTTCGAAAAATATGGAAATCAATTATCAACAACTATACTAAACTGGCTTGTTTTCTGAATAACAATTGAAGTCGTATAAATATCAATGTAAATTAAACTGAATCTCAATGCATATTAAACTACATATATGAAATTCAAGCAACTTTATGAAATAAGAAATAAAACCAAGCACTATTATAAAAACTTTACAATGAAAATTATTCTGATAATAAAGTTTTTATCTAGTTTTAGTTTGAATATTATTGAGTAACAATATGGAAATATATACAATAGGATTTTGCAATCTGAAATCATGTCGCCCCTTATTCGATCTGATGGAATATTTTAAAATTCTGGATGTACTGAATATAGAAAAAAAGGACTGATAAATGGTGTAAGATGGAACAATATAGTATATATATATATATATATATATATAACAAAAATAATATAAAATTATAAGAATGCTGTTTATTTGTAAAAGAAATATTGAAATATTTTAAGATAAAAATATTTTCATCAGCATTCTTCAGTAGCCTTCTTGTTTTTTTCTGAAGCTAATTTTCTAGTTCAAGTTTCGCAAAAATATTTTTTCTAAAATGGAAAAATATTTTTTATTTTTTAATATGGCGTATGAAAATTTGTTTCCACTTGTAAATGAAATTATTGGGTAACTTTTGATATATAACTGTCTAAATAATACTATACTTTCACCACTTGTACTTAAGAGCAGAGCACAAAATAAGGATGTTTATCTTTATTGTCTAAAACCAATAATACTCTTGTTTTTGTTTAGCGTCCGTATAAATGATGTTATATTTTGAACATAGTTGTTAATTGTTTATGTGAAATTTTGAGAGAAAATTAAACTTTAGTAAAAATAATCAGTTAAATATGCAACTTATTTGGAAAATCAATGTAAATATTAATTTGAAAATTGTAATATTTTTGAAATGTTTGATAGCCATAACTGTTTTCACAAAAATTGTTTACGAAAATTATATATTAATTACAATACCTTATAGCATTAATTATACATAAATAAAATATAATAATTATAAAAAAGACAATAGCGGATGTAACTTTATTATTAAGGTTGAACAATTCCCCAGGTAACTAACGACAGCAGCTGATGGAGGTCGAATGTTTATAGACATTGCCGGTAGCTTGCATCATGTCAGTGACGCGAAGATGCCTCATAAAGGTGGACTGTTATTTGCAATAGATGTAAATAAATTTATAAATCATTTTCTTACGTTAGAATATACAGGAACTATAATCTCATGTATTCCACCTTCCCTACGAGGCAGTACGTTACTGCGAACGCTGAGGTTTGTGCAGCATTATTTATTATCAAAGAAAATAACTTTATTTTCAAAAGCTAAAGAACATATAGTTTCCACATGCACAATTTTTTTAATGAGGCTTTCTTCAAACAATTGAGCTACATGGTTTAGAAGACTTTGATTTACTGAAGGATTATTCTGACGGTTAAATAAGTATAATTATGTTTTGGGGAGAACTGAATGATAAATTAAAACATAAATGGTAAAATATAGGTTTGTTTATTGTTGTTTAGTGTTATGTACTCGTCATAATGAATAAAATCAAATACAGATTATTTTCTGGAAAACAGCTATTTAAACATACTGGACGGAAGATCCTTATAATATAAAGTCTCTTACGCGAAAAGAATGAGTTTATAAATTTAGGCAGGTTTATTTGTTTTGTATACTAGAATTAAATTGAAGCCGATGTTCAATAAATCCTCCAACAAGCAGAATAGCTATGTTATTTTAATTGTATTAAAATATAATATATAATATCATGTTTTTATTCATTTTGCAGTATGTTGAAAGAGAAACTCATAGCGTATTTAGTTATTTCACTTTAAAATCAATATTCATCAGCTGCTGTACCTAATACAGCGTAGTGTGTTTCCTTTTGCTCTATTTGGTTTGCAATAAACTTAAGAAGATAAACAAACTCTCGTGACGGAGAAGCTTTTCCATGTATGTTAAATTTTAATCCCATGCTTATTCTCCGCAGAGAATTTTCTTGAATTTACCTTGTCTTAGGATAAAGCGACAGTTAAATTAAGCATGTAAACGTGTTTACTTGCGCATATAAGTGATGTACTAAGAATTTTTCAACTTCGCTTATTAAGCAATTCGTCTATATTAAATTAAACGTGTCTGCAAATCGGGTTACTAGGTCTAAAGCTTTAATTCTATTCAGCCTCAACATTTTTTGTTGATAGAGGTTAATTATTTTGTAAGCAATAAAAGACGTTCTGTTATTCAATTATCATATACTTTATTGAATTTATCGATCATTACTTTTAAAGAAGAAATAAGAATAACATGTTAAATTATTGAAAATGTGATACATAATGTGAAATATACTGCTCAAAACAATTAACGGATGTTTTATATAATTGATAATTCTTGGTTTACTCTTTTTGAGCGTTTTGGTCTTACCTATTTTAAAATCTTTTATTAGTAAATAAAGGGTTTTCCAATAAGGACTTGACAACTTTTAATTCAATTTGTGAACGCATCCTTTCACTAATCATCGAACTGTCATTGTCAATTTATTCAGTAAACTTAATATTTCCATCATGGTAAAGTACATGAACGAACAACGTCTGCAAATTATAAAAATTTACTACAGAAATTCGGAGTCGGTGACCGCTACTTTAAGAGCGTTAACTCCGTTTTTCGGTCGTAATTCTCGCCCTAGTAGACAGGCAGTAACAAGTTTAGTGCAAAAATTTGAGTCTGCATATTCGTTGTGTGATGTTGCCGTGCCAGTGAGATAACGGGTTGATCGAAGTGTCGAGAATATCGCTGCCGTTGAAACGTCCGTAGCAAATGATCCAAATCAGTCAATTCCACGTCGTTCTCAATAGTTGGGCATCGCCCAGACCGTTTCATGGCGAATTTTGCGTAAGGATCTTGGTTTACACCCATACAAGATCAAGCTGACTCAAGAATTGAAGCCGATGGACCATTTGAAGCGACGTACGTTCTCCGATTGGGCTCTGAAAAAGATGCGCCAAGATGATCAATTTCATCGCAAAATCATTTTCAGTGACGAAGCTCATTTTTGGCTCAATGGGTTCGTCAATAAGCAAAATATGCGTTGTTGGTCGGGTGAAAATCCACATGTGCTTCATGAAACACCACTTCATCCACAAAAAATAACTGTTTGGTGCGGTTTGCATGCCGGCGGCGTCATAGGGACATATTTTTTCGTCGACGATAATGATCGTCACGTTACTGTGAATGGTAATCGTTATCGCGCCATGATTACCGATTATTTTTGGCCAGAATTGGAAGATATGGACTTGGACAACATGTGGTTTCAGCAGGACGGTGCCACAAGCCACACAGTACACGTTACAATCGATTTATTGAAGAGTAAGTTTGATGAGCGTGTTATCTCAAGAAATGGACCAGTCGATTGGCCGCCTCGTTCGTGCGATTTAACGCCTCTAGACTTTTTTATTTGGGGTATGTCAAGTCATTGGTCTATGCCAATAAGCCGACAACGTTGGAAGAGCTCAGAGCCAACATTGAACGCGAAATAGCAGCCGTTTCGACCGAATTGTGTGGCCGAGTCATCGAAAATTGGGTCCAACGAATCGACCGCTGCAAACGTGCCCACGGTGGCCATATGGACGAAGTCGAGTTCCATTCATAAATGTTTTGATTGTACTTCAACCCGATAATAAAGTTTTTGAAATATCTCAAATGGTCTGCATTTTATTTTGAAAAAAATTTGTCAAGTCCTTATTGGAAAACCCTTTAGAAACACTGTTCTTTCACATTCTGTAGTATGTTTAATATATTTTGAATTATTACATTTTCTTTTATATTATAATCATTAAAAAATAGAGGTTTTTACCTTAAAATTAAGTAACATTTTCTTTACTTATATCGACGCAGAGTCATATGTACATATGTATACATATGCATATGTTGCTCTATATACGCTTGCTTTGTGGCTGACCATTTCTTAAGTAATTGACACTATTTATCTATATCTTGATCTTCAAAATTATTACAGGAAGTCATTTTGTGTTACAATTTTTCATACATACCTAGCTAAAAAAAGTCTGCATACAATGACGGAATTATTTTAAACACTTTTACCTATTTTATAACATTTTCAGCATGAATGCTTGACATGCTGAACTGTTAAGTTTTCTTGGGAGTGATTGTGCAATAATACTATGTGAGATGTTAGCCAAGATTTTTAATTTATTGTTCAGAATATCAGTATTTCCTCATTATTGAAAGATTGGCAGCATAATCGTTTTTCAGGAGAGGAAATCGCTCTAATATTCATAATTATAGGCCAATTACCCTATTATCAATCTTTACCAAGATCTATGAACATCTTCTTTATACTAGACTGTTTAAAAGCATTAGATCTTACTTATATAACTAAGATGTTGTTTCTCTGGAAGATCTAGAATTACAAACCTCGAAATTATACAATATATTAGTGAATAAATAACAGCAAGAGTTTGTTATATATACATATTTTAAAAATACCTTTGACACGGTAGATCACGCTTTACTTATATCTAACTTGAGTGAATTGGGTTTTACTCATAATGTTAATCATACCTTCACAAAAGATCTTACTACGTCTAGCATAATGGTTTTACATATGCTCCCTTTACCGTTTTCTCGGTTGTGCTACAGAAACTTAGATTCGAGTCCTTTATTATTTGATATATACTCAAACGACCTTGAAATTCTTGAAATTATGCAGATGATATAATAACCAACAATGTAGTCTCTCAGTCAGATTGCGTAATTTTATAAAAACGAATGAATTTAATGAACGCCTGGTATAAGCAGAACAAAATACTGCTGAAACTTAAGAAGTGTGTAGCGATAACTTACAATAAATGTAAGGATACCTACATCTTTCAGCATTCTATAGATCAAAATATTATTTTAAGACAAACACAAG
This sequence comes from Dermolepida albohirtum, assembly GCA_031893035.1. Lineage (NCBI taxonomy): Eukaryota > Metazoa > Arthropoda > Insecta > Coleoptera > Scarabaeidae > Dermolepida > Dermolepida albohirtum. The sequence goes on along the minus strand of JAVIWB010000334.1, from coordinate 35,661 downwards.
TAAGGGACTTGGGGTATGGTTTGATTCAGGGCTGTTATTTGCAGATCAAATATATTCCATAAGAAATTCTGCCGAACAAATTTTAGATTACTAGATATAGTACTGTAATATTATGCTTTTCATTTGTGTTTATCCTGAACATGATACAAATTACAAACTGTTAGTGGAAAGACATAAGTTTCCATTTCTTACTGACCGCAGATACAAAGCAAGTAGCAAATTCTTGTTTAAGTTAGTGAATAACTACGTTGATGCTCCATCATCATTTACTTGCATTAATTTTGTAGTTCCACAAAATAAACGAGAACCGCCGATAGATTGTTGTTCCAAGAGCGAGAATGAATATCCGCAGGTTCTTATTTTTTTTAAATCTCTGCTTATCTCTAAAATTCCGCAATCGAAACTAGCTCTCTGTGCTGTGTGTAACTAGTAATTATTCACCTAGAAATCTTTTACATAATCATTTTTTTCATCATAACTACATTATATAAAGGGTACTAGGAAAGTTTTGCATTACAGCTTTAATTTCCTCTACACTCGATACACCTCTCCATCCTCCGAAACCAATCTTTAAACCAGTTCTGCCAACTAGGAAGTAAAGCAGACGCGTCGTCCCAAGCCTACAGAAGGTCCTCATCACTGGAAAACCGCCTCCGTTTTCATTTTAGCTTCATTTTCACATGCGGGAATAGTGCAAAGTTACAGGGAGCAAGATCTGGACTGTAGGGAGGGAGCTCGAGAAGTTTCAATCCTGTCGTGGTCAAATATACGGTGCAGGCTTTGGCGCGGTGAGCTGGAGCATTATTGTGATGGAGGAACCAGGTGTCCATTCTTGGCTTTGGCTGCAGGTTCTTCATAGATCCAATGACTTTAGGCAGGCACTGTTCAGTATACCACTTAGCTGTGACTGTCTTCTGTGTGTCCAAAACGACGCGTTCCACAATTCCACTCGATTTGAAAAATACAGCTGTCACTTTCTTCGTTACAGATCGGGATTTTCTGACAACTACGGGCGCGTCCTCATCATTAAAGACCCAAACTTTGTTTTGAGCTTTGTTCGGCACATCGTAATAGTACAGCCAAGTCTCGTCACCTGTCACGATGTTGTTTACATACCGAGATTGTCCCTTATTAAATTTTTTAAGCATCTCCCGGTACCAAGTTACACGTCATGTCATCTGCTCTTCAGTCAGTCGATGCGGCACCCAGAGAGAACAAAGTTTCTTCACGTGCAAATGATCATGCAGAATCGAACGAATTGCTGGTGCATTTAGGCCTGAAGAACCCTTTATCTGTTCGTAGGTCATTCGCCTGTCCTCGCCAAGCATTTTCTTCACAATAGTAACGTTTTCCTCCGTAACTGACGTTCGTGGCCTTTCCAGCCTCAGCATCCTGCACAGTTAAATTTCCCCTTTAGAATTTTCTATACCACCTGAATATCGTTGTGCGATGTGGACAAACATCATCTAGTGCAAGAGTAATTTCTTCGAAGCACTGGTCTATGTTTAAACCACGCACGCAATTATAACGCAAAACTGCCCTTATCACATTTCGTGACCACGATGCCATCGCAACCACTTTACACTCTTACTATCAATGAATTACTGAGCCCATCGACATGACACGGCGGCTACTATGCACGTATGAACATGTTTCAACATGCAGCAACAAGCAGCTTCCTACGATTCATCGTTGCGTCATATCGCAAAACTTTCCTAGTACCCTTTGTATATAAAACACCTACAGCGCATATGACAAGGAATGCTAATGAATTATATGATGTCTTTCACACCTTTTGTCAAAAATTAGAATTTTTCTGTATATTATACTTTGTTTTATTTTTTCTGTTTGTACTCTATTAGCGGAGAAATTATTTTAATTATAGTTATCTATATACACATTTTTATTTTTTGTATTTCAGATACGTATTTGTTTATGAATAAGAAACTCTTTATTATTAGGAAATATAAATGTATAATACATTTTAAAGTTTTTTTTTTTTCGTTTCTTGCTTTCATTTTATTTATGATATAAATTAAATTAAGCTAAACTTAAAAATTAATTCATTAAAAAAGTTGTATTACAAAAAATCAGTCTTCGTACAGCTTTAAAAATTATATCCCCAAATAACAAAAGTTCACCACATATTAATAACTTGTGGGATGTCTTGTTCGTCATAGAACGTCTGAAACGCGTTTTGGCATTGAACGGATTAACGTGCAGGTGTTTCTCTGGAAAATCTTAGTCCATTCAATTTGGAGTACTTCCTTTAACATTTCTTTAGATTTAATATGATGCTGTTACATTCTATGCTTTAGTAGATCGCAAATATGTTTATGGGATTGAGATCTGTCTGTTATGGAGGAGCCACGTTGCTTCTGCACTTTATAGTAAATAAAGGACAAGTCCACTTGTCCACAAGAATTATGGACAAGTCCACTTGTCCATAATTCCATTGATAAAAGTTAAATTTACCACTAACCTTCCACTCATTCACATCCAAACCATCGCTCAACCACCACTATGCTTCGTCGTGGTCACAAAATCTTCATTATTTAGGAGTGTTGGATTTCTTCCATACAAATTTGAGCTCTTTTATCTCAAAAATGTTCATAAAACTTTGGAGACTTATATGTTTGCTTATATTGCTTAGCAAAATCAATTTGCTTCTATCTATTGAGCAGGGAAATAAAGGATTTCCTGAGAATCGAAATGAATTCACCATCACTTTATGATTAACTTGTTAACTAAGTTTATTATTAATAATTCTGAAACTGTCGAACTTTTCAAAATACATGATTTTTGTTCAGAATTAATTTAGTAATCAACGTAAAATCTTAAAATCGCATGTATTTTATCATTTTAAAAAGTTTCATTCTTAAAATCAGTTACGCTCCTACACAATAGTGTAGATAATGAAGGAACTAGTCAGTAAAACTCGGAGAATTAGGGAGTCCCTAAAGGAAAGATCTTAGAGAGCGCCACAGTATTATGTCCTCTAGAAGTTTACATGCCAATACTGAAGCATGTGGGTATAACTACGTGCAAGTGTAAAAGAAAAAGTTCCCAAGTACAGTAATAAAAATATCAAATGGCTAGGATAACAAACTATCGATTTATTAAAGCAGCTGAAAGTAATTGAGTGCTATGTTATTATATGCTAAGTTAGGAATACACCTTAATTGAGTAATTACGAAATAATAATATAGTTTCGATAACATAAAATATGCGGTGAATATATTAAAATAATGTACTTTACATACAGTCCTCCTGAATTCGTATTGAGTTCACAGTAATACTACATAAAAGTTCAATCACTTAATATAGCCCACTTGATCGAAGTAACGTTATGCAATTAGATGAAAGCCGAAATTCAAAATCTGACTACAAAATTAGATACTACATTTATCTATAATTGGTAGATTAAAACAACAGAAATCAATATGTAATAAGTAAGTATTTAACTCTCGATATAACACTAGATAATAAAGCGATCCTGCGAATCAACTATGGCTATAAATTACTATGTTGTATGAATACTATATTATTCTTTATATTAAATTGGTTAATAACTGAATATATTTCATTACTACTACTATAGTTTGTTCAGTAGATTGAATATAGGGTTATCTTATACCATTCGACCATTGTAATTGATGGGTATCAAGCCCAATAAAAAAAACGCGGAATTAAGACTCTAAAAACTGAACAAGAAAGAAACACCAACTAATCAAATGATTTTAATGAAGCAAAAGTCATACTTCTGTTTTTTTGTAGAGGGTCACTTAAGAAAATATTCTGGTGCAGCGGAAGTAGCAATATTTCAAAACAGGGGTCCCAATCCACATGCGTGTTAATATATTGAACTATTTTCCAAACATATTGATGTAGTTCAACACATTCTCAATTAGCATATCATGATCTAACGACCAAATGTACAAAATTCATTTCTCTTAAGATATGACTAATTAATTCCATCCATTAGTGAACGAAATTGCTATGTATGTTACTTGTATCACGGTATGCACAAGAAGAAGGTACGCTACACTATCGTGTACTTACGTTTCTTTTCTTAGATGCCGTAGAGTCGTGACGAAGAGTGAAGGAGGTAAATAACGCTCTGTATTAAAAAGACGGCAAAGTAATGAAAGAAAATAATTAGGAAAAAACCGATATCACCCTAATATCATTTATCACAAAATTAAGTTAAAACACACTAGAGGGCGTTAGTAATATCACGAAAGAATAAAAATAACTCCAATTAAATTTAATTGATTATATAATCAAATCTACTGAAATACGAAAATTTATTAATACAGGGCTGTAATAAAATAATTCCAATAAAATGCAAGTTACGAAATAAGAGTTATAAGACTAGAATATACAGCAGTGTACACAAAATATGACCAATATATTTGACTCTACGGCAAATCATACTAGTAACTGTCAGAAATGAACAAAAGGTAAACTGAACCCGTAACAAAACATTCTAGCCTTCTATGTGCGCAGACTTTTTCTGATATGTGTACCTTTTTCTCAGAACTATTGGTAAGATTTAGGCAATAGTTATTTCCTTTTTATTTTTAATATATTTTTCTAATTTTTTAAAAATTGATTAAATTGATTTGATTTGTAATGATTTAATTATGTTATTATACGTACAAGCTGATCCAAATTAAGTTTATATCACTGCTATCTCTATCTCTATGCCGCCCAAGAATGATTTTCCTTTCCTATATAAGTGAATGCTGACAAACTAAGATCTTAAGTCCCATTAAGGGCATTGGAGTAATTATAACTCATCGTCTGCAAAAAATCCCTGTGTTTAGTGCTAAGCTGTTGGGGATGTAAAGTCATGGATGATTATTATTATTATTTTATTATATTTTTTAAAATTTTTAGATAATCTAATTTTGAACATAAAAGTGCTAATATATTATTGTTCCAAAATGAATAATAAATATCAAAAGTATTCTGTTAGCTGTACCTAAAGACAAGACCGATAGTAGTCTAGTAGTTTTCAATGTTTTATATTGATTCGAAGTTCATAGTAAACACAGAAAAGTATAAAAGTGTCGCTTTTTCGAATACCAAAGTTATCAGTGAAATGCAAACAAATACTTTGACATCTTTAGTTCATATACACTTTTGGTACTTGTGTAGTCTATTAGTCTTTGCCTATGGTGTTTTTATTTTTTGTTACAATAGTTCAAATTTCTACTACTACAGCGATACGATTCTCTTTATCCGATCATTCCATAGTAGAAACAAATAAATTCAAAATTCTTTTAAATATTAAGAATTATTAAATTTAATTGTTAACAAACATGTACTAAATTGAGAGTGTTTAATTACAGTAAATTGATCGTTTGAACAGTATTTATGCTTCTACTACATAAGTACAATGCGTATGCGAATATTCATATTCATTAGTTTAATAGGTAAAGAATTTATACCTACACTTTCCTTATATTGTACAGAAAGTTATTTAAACAAGAACGTAATTTGGACTTTTAAGAATTAATTAAACGCAGAACTTTAATTGAAAGTCTCTAGTTAGATGATATATTAAACTTTTAGCATCGATTGTAAATAAACTCAAATGTTAAATTACTTTCGGAATAAGTATTTGCGTAGGTATGTATTGTTAATTCAATTTTATTATGGCAAGGAAGTATTTCGAATAACTGTTTGTGTTATTATAAAATAGACGGTTTACTTTAGTTAATTAAAAGTATAATTTCCTTGAACATTATGGAAATTAGTTTTTAAAGTTATGAATTCAAACTTCAATGACATCATCAGAACTATTTAAAGTTCTCTGTTTACTTCTTTAGATAAATATAAACTTACATATTACTAGATCTATTTTTTTTACTACATTCTGTTATTTAAACACACTAAATGTTGAATTGTTGGCGTATACCATTTTCGATTTGTGGTCCGTGATGAGCAAATGAAGTTTCTGCCTACTGCGGTTTTAACCGAATAAGCAGGAAATTAAAACGGGTGTAATTGCACGGAAATGAATCTTAATACCATGTTATTGAGGCATAAAAATTGCTTCTGACATTATACTCTTCGTAGTACTTTATACAGGTACAGTCAAGGAAACGAACATTAATACAAATTAGTTAAACGAAAAATATATTCGTAGTTTATTTCTTGGAAAACGAGTTCAGATAAGTATTATTGAGATAATAGATGTGTGTAAAAACATAAATTTATTACTATTAGTAGTTTTATTTTTATTATACAAATATAAGCGTTTCAAAAAATATATATTAATCTGGCTTTAGAATATAAGATAAAGCTTTTTCATTAGATGGGATTACATTTTTTTTAGAATACTGTTTTCATTATTCCTTGACGATTGTTTGCGAAAAATCAGATTGTTAGGAAAGTTTGTCGTGATTTCGTCGAGAAAGAGCCCAGTGGATATAGAAGCACTTGTTCTCGAGCAGTTTCGACGACTTCCTTATTAGAGTGGAAGTTTTTTCATTTAAAAATTCTTTTATGGGTACGAAAACGTGTCCATTTCAATTTTCCAATTGTAGCCATCGTATGAGGAGTAACGTGAGGATAAGCATTATTCTGCCTGGAAAACCAAGGTTCCTGCTTTTGGCGTTTTTACTGAGCTCTCTAGCAAGTCTGAGTAGTCTGCGTATATTCATCTGTCGCTCTGTTAGAAAAAACTGTGTGTGAAATGCCCTTCATATTCTAAAAGAATACAGTTGGTCCCTGCTGAAACAATGGGCATTGATTTCTTTAGTTTATGAGATAAAAATTGTCGCATCGATTCTCTTAGTATGTGCCAAGGTACACGCATTACAGAATTAAGCAATTTTGTTTCGCGTATCTACAGAATCGATTACTAGTGATTTGCTAAATTTAGAACTAGTAATTTTCGCCACCATTTATCGTTGATCAAATTAAGTTGAACAAACACATTTACACAATATCCGTTAGATAGCAGGAACAGGAGGTTTGATGGAATTTGGATACGTCAATCTATACACTTAGGCTTTAGTAGAAAAGATTCTAATAGACCGTATTTGAATATGATATCACCTTTATTAACGCTTTCACAAATACACATTTATAAATGGAGACGATAATGTCTATGAAAAGTTGCTTTTTGCAATAGCACTAAATGCACATGGTGGATTTTGAAAACGATCCATCATTAATATCTTCAAAACTAGATCTATGCTAAAAGAAGCTGTTTTGTGTGTGGTGGGGTTGAAAAGGAATTGGGTCTAGCGAAATGATTAATTCAAACAAATACTGTAAATAAGTACATCGACTAAATGGCAATTAATGAAAGGCAACCAAAATTTAGCAATAGAAAAGACATCATCTTCCATCGTTATAACGCTCGTTCCTATTTATGTAGTTAGATAAACTTAATTGTGTGCCCTAGGAAGTTTTGGCGCACTCATATATCACCTGACGATCACAATTTATCTCTGCACGACATTTATTCTTCGTTCATTATACATATCTTAGGATAGAGTTTATGGTTAGAAATTGATTTATAATCTCTCAATATTTCTGATGAATAATCCTTGTACAATATTATTCGTATATAAATGGGCGTGCAAATATAACTAACCAATAATTCATTCAGTTCCAAGACATGTCGTCTTAATGCTGGTATATGAACAATTTAAGGTATCTACATCTGCGTATCGTTCAGTATTGATTTGATGCCACCTATTCGTCTCTCTTGAAGATTCTGAAAGCTTCCATTACATTTTTAGTAGCTTAATCACCGGTGGTAAGACAATATCGTCTCGTTGAGATTCCGCACACTACATACTACTTTGACGTTCGGTTTGTGGTTTTTAGTAATACCATCCGTTAATCTTTGGCTAAAATTTGGTGTAAAAAGATATTACATAATTCGATAACATATCATACGGTACTTTGATAAGGCCGAACGTAATTTCGTCTGAACATTAACAGTCATGGAATACATTAAGTGGTAACTGTATAATGGTTAAGACTATGAACAATGATACGAACACTTCCATACTGATGTTCACCTTTCCTTTAATCCATATATTTGTATATATATATATACAGTAATTTCTAACTTTTTTATATTTCCATTTGTCCCGAACAAAACCAATCTTACAGAAATAAGTTACACCATTCGACCACTTTCGTATGAGGATAGCTGTAATCATTATTGTCATTAACTGATGCTGATAACAGTACACGAATTACTTTTGGATAGATTTTCTATCGTGAACGCCTTTTTTGAACATAATCACAATATTTTTTATGGTGATGAAGTCACAGCTGAGCTTTCAAAACGTGTTTTTATTAAAGAAAAAGATGTTCATTTGTCTTAAAATTTTCGTTTTATACTTTTACATAATTTTGTTTATCAAATTGTGTATTTTAGCTTCGAACAAATTTGAGCATGCCATATATTTAGAATATTATTAGTTATTTAATAAAATTAGAAACGTTTTCATTTGTAGCTTATATAATTTCACTATATATACCTTGATAGATTAATATTATTACATACATACAGTTTATATGCACATTGAACAGCATACGTAATGTACATATGCGTCCTAGAGTTACCGTCAAGTATATTCAATTAATTGTAACTTGTGTATACAAGTTATGATAATGAGATTAGATAATTGATGTTTTGCATAATATGCATATCATTGCACTATAAATATAGTGATTTAACGATAATAGTTCGGATAATCCAGTATGATAAATTAGCTACCTGTTTGCGTATTACGAATTCCTAATTTTAACATATTTCAACTAATAATCCATTATTCAATTCCCAGTTGTAAAGCCAAAATATTTCATTCTACATAAAACATTTTTATAGGACGAAGATATATTTTCGTGTGACACGTGTATTGACGAGAATTTTTCTGTTCTAATCGCAAACTATATTTAATTAGTAATAATAAATGAATAAAATATCGCATAAAGGGCTGATTCTCTTAATTTTTGGCTTCCTAGTTTAAATTATTAAATTTGCATGTATATTTTTTCCCGTTCTTCATTTTTTACTTCTAATCTGGAAAACGAAGCTCTGACATTGGATATTAGTGAAGATTGTGAATGTTGTACGATGGGCGAAAGAAGGCAGAAAAGAGTGAAACAAACACATAAATCGAATGACAGAAGATAGAATAGCGAAGATAGCCCGAATTGGAATACCACACGAAGGTAGAGTCCCTGGTAGAGCACATAAGAGAGGTGTGATAGCTGATAGTCATTATTCTACGACCAAGCACACGACGGTTCTGAAGATTGACAAGAATTATATATAAATAAAGTTTAAAAATCGTAATGATTGAATCGAAGGAATAAAGATATATGATAAAATTTTGTTAGACCTTAAAGAATGGCCGTTTCAAACAGAATAATATTACATTATGCATTTTGAAGAAGTTTTCAAAGAATGACTTACACTATGTCCTTAAACAATGGCAATCGTTTAACTAAAAGTTTTTAAGAATTAGTTTTGAAATTTGGATTGTACAACATGATATACATTAAACTATAGCGCATATATGGGCAACAACCGGCCCGCTGTAAGATTTGATACGGTCCGCGAGACATTTTGAAAAATCCAATTAAAGAAAATATCACACTACTTACTCATACTCACGGAATCAAGTGAGCGAGCAAGCCGAGTGATGGCGATCATCAAAGAGTGAGGCGGCAAACATCAAAGCCTTTGATGTTTGCTGCTTCACTGGTGGTGCTACAAAAGATTATTGGTTCTCAATTGTTCTACACTCGACGATTCTAGATCATTCTTTCATTTTACCTATGTATATAGGCGGGTGGAGGGCCCGAAGTTCAATTCTATTTGAGATACCGAGGTGATAACATCGACAAGCGATATTCTAGCGAACCGCTAGTGCGTCAATTTTGTTATTAAGTTTATCGAACGAAAAGTAAACGAAAATGATATCTGGTGGAAAGAAACGAAAAGTAGATGCAGAGGGTCGCCAGTTTCAAGAAAAATGGATCGAAGAATTCTTTTTTATCTTGCACAATGGTAAGCCTATTTGTTTGCTGTGTAATGAGTCCATTTCAGTGATGAAAGAATTCAATATAAAGAGGCATTACTCAACTAAGCATCCTACGCTGCACTTGCTGACAGGACAAATAAGAAAAGACAAAATCCAGAAGCTTACCGCAAATTTGAAAAAACAGCAAATGTTTCACAAACAAAGAACACAACTTGATAATGTTGTGAAAGCTAGTTTTATAGCTAGTTCAAATTTGACAAAGTCATTAAAACTATTTGCCGAAGGAGAATTTATCAAGAAGTCTATGTTAGAAGTTTGCAGTGTTTTGTGTCCTGAAAAGAAAAATGAATTTGAAAAAAATTAGTTTGTAAAGATGAACTGTTGTCCGACGAATAGAAATGATGGCTAATGATATAAAAACAATATTTTCCATAGCATTAGACGAGACCGCCGATTTGTCTGACATAGCTCAACTGGCTATATTTATTCAAGGTGTTGATAAAGAGTTCACTGTTATTGAGGAATTGATTGCTTTACAGCCGCTAAAAGAAACCACTACAGGAGAGGACATTTTTAATGAAGTTCAAAAGGTATTCACAAGTTTTGGCTTGCCAAGGTCAAAATTAGTTGGAGTATGCACAGATGGTGCACCTTTTATGGTCGGTTTACGTAAAGGTTTCATCGGAATTTTGAATGATAGGGCAACTGAATTAAATGTGCAAAAAGATGATTTGATAGTCCTTTATTGCATTATCCACCAACAGAACTTGTGTTCTAAGTCCATTCGACTCGAGAATGTTATGAATGAGGTAGTAAAAACCATCAATTTTATTCGATACAGAGGGCTTAACCATCGTCAGTTCAAGCCGTTTTTGGATGAAATATAAGCCGAATATGACGACGTAACATATTATTGTGAAGTCAGATAGCTAAGCAAAGGGAAAATGCTGAAACGGTTTTACGAGCTTAGTAATGAGATACCAGACTTTATGTAAATAAAAGATAAACCACTATCTGAAATGAGTGACCCAAAATGGATATGTGACTTAGCATTTCTGGTCGACCTTACAGGCTATTTGAATAATTTAAATTTGAAACTTCAAAAACAAGGACAGTTAGTAAATGATTTGTACAGCCATTTGAAAGCGTGTAACCACTTCACCACGCTCTCTGCCTATGAAAATATTGCTTATGCTCAATATGCTGAAGAACTTAAGTTACTCTCGGAGCAATTTTCGAACAGATTTAGCGATTTCAAAAATGGAACTGTTTCCATTTATTTGCTACTCCAACAAAAAGTAATGTACAAAATGCTCCAATACATTTGCAAATGGAGTTAATTGAGATTCAAGAAAACTCAAAATCTAAATTTAAAGATGTGGAGTTGTGCGATTTCTACAAAAAATACCTCGAAGACCATTTTCCGCAGCTTAGAAAATTCGCAAGAAGATTGATTTGTGCGTTTGGCAGTACTTATAAATGCGAACTGTCCTTTTCAATGATCAAAGTTAATAAATCAAAATATCGTACAAAGCTAACTGACGATAATTTGGAAAATTCTTTACGTCTTTGTATCAGTGGAATTAATCCAAACATCGATGTATTAGTTTCCCAAATTCAAGCTCAAGTGTCTCATGATTTCGATGTCGCTATTTAACTTTCGTAGTTTGTAACAATTCCAAATTTAGTGATTTAATTATAATGTTGTACCTATTTTTTTCATTTCATTTTGTTATTTTAATAAATTGTATTATAATAACATTGTCGTATTATTTCAAGTCTGATATCTATCGCTAAAAATTATGAACGCTACTTTAAAACGCGCTACTTTAAAACGCGGTCCAGGAACGTGTTTGCACATTAAAGTTTGGCCCACAACATGTCAAAGGTTGCCCATACCTGCTATAGCGGGTATGGGCGACTCCTCAGCGTTTTGTGTATTTTACTCGTATTTAGTTATATTTTTATATGTTTAAAAATTAAAACTAGAAAATATTTTGAACAGTATTGATATATGGGTGGGTATCAAACAACAGGCAGAGATTAGAAAATGGTAAGAGTCGTTGGGATAATATTATTGTATTATAGGTAGGGTATATAGAACGTGGCAAAGGTATTGTCATTTAAGATTAATAAATAGTTTTAGTAATGTTAGTCATTGACTTTATTGAAAATATCTCGTACTTTTGTCGATAATATTATATTCGTGTATTCCATACACTTTTAGCAGTAAATATTTAAATGGGTCCAATGTATTCGTAGTAATATCTTTAACTTTCATTAAAATTTACACAAATAATCACTATACATTATTAATAAGAAAAGTACTCGGAGGACATATATATATATATATATATATATATACAGATTTAGTATATCTTGACTTCTTTAAATTTATAAACTACGTAGATATTGAACAAAAGTATCTCGAGGTAGATTTATATTAAGCTCTCCCTAACTACGACGTTTTTATGTGTTGAAGTTAATGAGTAGTACTTTTCTTGTTGGCACAAATTTCTATTTCTATTTATTACTTGACTTAGTATAAGTATTGAATAAGCAGAAAAGATTGTAGTGCTACTTGAAGTTTCTTTGAAATGAAATGAATATTTATTTAACCCTATTTAGTATTTATTATTGAAAGACATTTCTTTAAATATACATTAATATCTGTTACGTAATTATTCGCAATAAAGTAAAATTATTAAATGCTACTGCAGTAGTGTAATAGAAAATGATTTTTTTATATTAATCAAGATCATTTCGAGGTGAAAATATATGAGTGGCCAAATTATAGTCAAATATAAATACGTATATTGTTCTAAGTCTAAGCCAACTAATGAATTGCCTTTCATTACCTACGCTAATTTAATTTTCTAACTTTACATTATTCGTAATATTGTAAATTAACTAAATACATATATACCACGATAGTTTGTAGTATTTTCGTTTTTGGCAATTTAGTTTTGTATCTCTTTAACCATCTATATTAACAGATATACTGGGAAATTTAGTTCAATTTACATATAACTAAAAGTAAATATAAAAAGACTGTGGAATAGTCGAATTTATTAAGCGGTAAGAAACAAAGGAGAACCAGAAAAATACGGACATACGACGTCCGAGTTTGGTCTATTTGCATACGATTGTTTGTGTATTGCATATTAACATAAAGCACGGACCGTTCCTATACACTGCAATTATTCGTTCGTGAATAGTTCTGGGAGAATTCATTTCCTTGGGCAAAAATTTGAGGATTAGAAACACAATAATACTATATCAAGGTTATCGATGTAAAATAATGAAACCCAAGCTTTCATAGACGATAACGTATACTCTCAATAAAACTCTCAAATGTCAGCACTGAATCAAAAATTACTCCAATATCCTGCAGTAATTCTGTTCGTTGTTTTAACTGACACCTGATGTGTTGACAAGACTGAAATGGTTGAGTTTTTCATACAAAAATATGGCAAAAATGCACATGTTACTATTGGTGAGATCAATTAATAATGAGACCTATGTTTTCTTGAAGTGTTTTTAGCGTTCTATATATTTAAAAGATAAAATATTGAACATGTCACACACATGTACATACATACGTATGTACATACATATACATTGCCATGAATTTTCAAAAATGAAAAAGTGTTTCTTTACATTTAGAATGGCTCTCTTCATTCTTATTCCTCTCTGTGAAAAGGACCAAAAACAATCAACATCAAGAATGCACACGGAAAAATTTAGATACAATGAAGACTTAATAATAATGTACACTTTGTAGAGTAACGTATTTTTGTACGATATGATCATGTTTATAACATTATTACATGTAATTGCGTAATAGTTATTTCATTTTGGCTTCCTGGTTGGAATTCCGTTCTCTGTACTCCTGCTACCGACGTTCTGTCTTCACTTACATGAGAGACTTCATCACCATGATTTAACTTCTGTTATTGATGTCGCTGTTGTACTGAAACTGATGCAAGACTGTTGCAGATGTGTTTATATAAGGGCGTTGTTCACCACGAGTCAATGGACTGTTGTAGTTACGGTGGAGTTGTTTGGAGATAGAAGATCGTCAGAAATTATGTAGAGGTAACCGTCACCATGGTTCAGGTTATTGGAGTGTTTAAAGATTTTTATAGATTTATATTTTTTTGCCAATTGTAGTGGCTAGTTCTGGACAGGATTTTGGTAGAACTGAATTGGACGTGCCCAGTTTCAAGCCTATCCTCAGCTACTGCAGAACCAGTTACGCGTTGTAGCTTAGTACAACGCTCATACTCTGAAACATCAGTCACGCTGCCGCACGAGCAAGGAATCCTTTATACACTAGATGCTTCTAGAGAAATATGGTCTTTCACTGAAAAGGGGTCCAAAAGTTTCGAATTGGATTTAAAAATGGTTTTACTGACGCGGTCAGTGACGTTTTGTATATAGAGAAAGTGGAGTTTAGAAAGGAGAGATGATATATGGTGAGTATAAGGTTGGGGACCCCTAGGATTAAGCTGTCAGTCTATGGTTTGTTGAATATTATGTTTGGAAAAATTGTTGCTTATTAAGGTACTGGTGACACGACTTAATTTTTGGGGTAGCGAATATTGCTCAGATATACTGAAAGCTGTTTGAACTAAGGAGTTTATGACGCCCTATTTTTGGACGACATGATGGTAGGAAAGTGCGTTTAGATATCCGTTAGTGTGTGTAGATTTGCTGTAAATTAAATGTCCTAGTGAACCATTAAGACGGCGATTCATTAAAAGTCTAGAAAAGAAGAGTAATCTTCAGATTCATTCTCTGTGGAGAATTTTATGGAACTTTGTTGAAAATTTAGAAATCAAGGAAGTTATTCAAGGAATCCCGATTATGTAGCCAAACGACAAAAGTGTCGTTAATGTAACTGAATCAACATTTCGGTTTTAGGTTGTAGTATTTGTTGCTCAAATGCCTCCATAACGGACTGGAAATAGTTAGACATTAAGCAATTGCTTACCAAATCGGACAAATTATTGGGGTGGTTGTTAGCGGATATCGTGTATTGGATTATTTATATGGTGCGAGGTATAGAAACTTTGATAAATAAAAATTCTATGTCAAAACTATTTTTTTATGAACACTAACATTTTTGGCGGTTGTTACTCCAATATTTCAATTATTTTCCAAAATTAAAGGTTTTCCGTAGGTGTATCGAAAAATTAGTGTATTCGAACTTACGCCAATAATTATTTTCTAAAAGTAACACAATAAGAGTAACAATAAACAATAATAAAAATATATAGTCAGTTGAGGAAGGGTTTCTGGTACACATTATTCGCCGTATATTTACCAAACCTTGTTCACAATACACATAATCATATTGAAAAAATAAGGTAAATATAAAAATAAAGCAGTTAACCCAATACAAAATGTCTTTAAGAGAATTTTTATATAGTTAGTTAACATAGTTTATACTAACGTAAACAAGTAATTATAACGAACTTTAATTAACTTCGACAGGCGATTTAGAAATTTCATTATAGTGTAACAGGTAAACTCATAATATTTTAACGACATTTGCAAAAGCTTGGGCGAGATTCGTTTGTGTAAAAGCAATTAGTTGAACTTAATATCGCATACCTGTCCATAAATGCAACTGAATGTGGTAATGGACGTGCAACGCAATTGAAGTATAGTTAAAATTAAAGCCAGTAAAAGCATACGGAAACATATATTTTAGCACAACGATTTTATTTCGGTCCATTTCCGTTTTAATTAATTGTTTTTACTTGTCAATTTTGTCGCTTTTTGCGATACGGCTTTATTGTTAGCTTTTTGGTATCAAGCGTGCCCATTCTCACGGTGATATATGGGGAATGAAAATACGCGTATATACATATATATATTTATGGTTAGTTTAGTTTTTTGTGTTGTCCATACCGTCGTTTTTATACTGTACGTTAATATGTCTCTAGGGATTACACACACGGCTCTAGAAAATGAAAATGTGTCATTAAAATTGTTTTATTTGTTGCGGAAAAGAATCGAATTACGTATAGTTTATGTTATTGTCAAGAAAATGTGAGATGTTCGTTAATTTTCACGTGTTTCATTTGTTGTAATCATTATTTCAAGTAAAAAGAATTTCTTGAGTGGAATAGTTAGAAAGTTTCTGTGCAATTCACAAAACAAAAAAAAGGATTCAACCATTCACTTGATGTAGATTTATTTTTTATTTTTTTATTAAAACACATATATTTTATATCTGCACATAAAAAACGTGTTGAAACATGTTTTATTTGAAATAAGAAAAATAATTAACACTTACTAAAGAATAAAAGACAGCAACAGATTTTTAAATTAAAAAGTCGTATTAGGACTACATATGTATATAATTAATATGAGTAAATACTATAATTATAAATGGAAATCAATTACAAGTCTTTAAAACACAAACTTTGTCCTCCGTAAAGGTAAATGACATCAAATGCAGGACTATCGGGGAAAAGAGAAAAAGGGAAAACAGAAATCTTTGTTCAACATTTGATCAGTATATTTGGAACAAAAGCTCGCGCACGAGACATAACATTATCACCGAACACCTCCTTTAACATTTGTAAACAGGTGTATTGGCGATATCTTTAATTTGATAAGGAATTTCAGGTTATGTCGCTGCTTGATTATTATGTCGACCATTATCACGGCACTACTAACAGTGTCCTCGAAAATTAAAGCTCGAAAGTAAAATAAAGCAGGCAGAGAGGCAAAACTACGGATTGTTATTTGGGAAGTACATATTAAGGTTTAAAGCTCGAAAGTAAACTAAAGCAGACAGAGAGACAAAACTACGGATTGTTATTTGGGAAGTATCAAGGCCAATGACGTTCTAATTACAGCCTCGTCCGATGCGCTTGCGCAATGGAAGGAACATAGTCTCGTTATTTAATTGCCATACCTCGTATGCCTAACATTTGTATTCTCTAAACTATTTGCAGAACATTTACTGCGCAGAATGAATTAAGATTGACCACTATAAATGCCTTATTGCCAATTTTGATTCTGTCAAAAACACTTTCTAACATAAATTCATAAAATAACAAAATTCCGGAAATAGGTCACTATTGTTCTGAATCTGAAATTATGGTTTACTATATAAAATCAAACAAATATTACACTTTTTTATTTTAATTTACTTAAATCTAACAAAGTGACTGTCAATTTCAAATAAAAGCTGAAAGTGAAACATCTACATTATAATTAATAAGTAACAAGGGTACTGTCACAAAACACTCTTCTTGGTTCGATTCTGTATTCATTATTTACATAGGACTACCTACGACTTTAAATACAATGATTGGCTCTTTACCTGATTTTATTGCTTCCTTAGCAAGCAATAGAAATTCATTCAAAGTTTGAAGAGGTTTATAATAATATTTAAATATGATTTAAAACTGTCTTGGGAAGTGGCGAACGAACACATCTTTATCTACTCGTTTCTACACTTGGAAAAGTATATATTGACAATGCAGAAATACCACATAACAATGAATTTAAATATAATATTTAATCAATGCAGAAGTTATATAACAGAAAAACGAAGATGAACTAATTTAAACAATCAAATAAATTAGCTATCAACCAGATCCAATTTATAAATTTTTTTTAAAGATTTTACCGTCAAATTTTATTCGACATTACTATTTAGAAGTCTAGTTTTTAACAGTGAGGATGTGGTAACAAATAGAGTACATACTATATGACAAAAAAAAGTGAATCGCCGAATTAGATTCTGTACAAATGTTTACTCTGTTGAGGTTAATAAATGCTTAAATGTTTCTTGAAAAATTCGTGCACTTTATAGAAAAAATATAATAATAAGAATACACTCCACCTAGACGAATACATTCTGCTATTAGTTCGGGTATGCTTGTAATAAGACGTTCTATGCATTTCTGTGAAAGCTCATTCCAAGCAACTTATATACATATATATATATATATATATATATATATATATATATATATATATATATATATATATATATATATATATATATAGTTTTAGATTCTAGGGCTTTAAGCGATGTTGAACAGTAATTCTTGAAAGAATCGGCGTCTCGACATTTCGATGACATCTCAATCATTTTCTTCAGGAATTGTTTGAAAGTGAAGCGTCAACTTGAAACTAGCTGTGACTGCTCCTCTCGCTGCTCTATATACTGGCTCTTCGTAAGTCTTCGGGTTACATCGGTTTTGGCTTCGATGTAATAGAATTTTAATGAGCTTTTAATGCGTTCTGGAACATTTGACAAGATTGTTTTATACTAGGTCTCTAGATGGAAGAAACGCGCAAACCGTCGTTCCTAGTATTCAAGGTGTTTTCTCATTTCTTAATCTCTATCGCCTCTTTGTATGTTCTTGTTCGGGGATTTTCTATGGATGCTGCTGTCCTTGTATTTTGGAAATCAATTGAATGTACTGTTATGATGACATGTTGTGCTAGTGCCGACATAGTAGTTTTTTCTATAGTTAATCCACCTCATTATAATTTCATTGAACCTGGACCGAATGTTCCAGAACGCATTAAAAACTTACTAAAATCCCATTACGCAGAAGCCAAAACCTTAATGAGCTTTTAATGCGTTCTGGAACATTTGACAAGATTATTTTATGATAGGTCTCTAGATGGAAGAAACGCGCAAACTGTCGTTCCTAATATTCAAGGTGTTTCCTCGTTTCTCAATCACTATCGCCTCTTTGTATGTTCTTGTTCGAGGATTTTCTATGGATGCTGCTGTCCTTGTATTTTGGAAATCAATTGAATGTCCTGTTGTGATGACATTTTGTGCTAGTACCGACGTAGTAGTTTTTTCTGTAGTTAATCCACCTCATTATAATTCCATTGAACCTGGACCGAATGTTCCAGAACGCATTAAAAACTTACTAAAATCCCATTACGCAGAAGCCAAAACCGATCTAACCCGAATAGTTACGAGGAGCCAGTATATAAAGCAGCGGGAGGAACAGGCACAGCCAGTTTCAGGTTGACGCTTCACTACGAAACAACTCCTGAAGAAAATGAATGAGATGTCATGAAACGTCGAGACGCCGATTCTTTCAAGAATTTTGGTCCAACATCGTGGAGAGCATCTAATATTACCCGTACTTACAACCGCGAGAATTTTCGTTCCAACATATTTATATATATATGGACAAATAACTTCATTATCAAATCTTAGACATGTGTTATGGGTGATAGGTCTGGCAAGCGCGCATGCCAGTTGGGAATATTGTCGTTGGCCATTTACAGGAATCGTTATCTAATAATCGCAATAAGAGGACGAACACTCTCTAGCCAGATTGTGGCATTATTTAACTTTTGGATATATGGTAAAGTGAATGGCACCAGAACTCCGTAAATGTACGTTTGAGCATTTAAATGGCTTCGACATTAAACTTATCTACAACTATCATGAATCCACAACACCGAAAATGAGATTCGTTTGAAAAAACGATATTGCTACACTCTTCTTTCTAGTCTGCTCTTACATTACACCATTTTAATCTAAGGACATGATGCGAATTAGTGAGAGGCAGGCTTTGGATGATAGGAAATTTATCTAAACTTATTTAGCGATATATAGGTCAATTCTTTGGAGGCCATTTAAATGCTTAAAAATTTTCTTTTATAAAGGGTAGAAACTTTGTAATGAATATATATAATTTCTTGCTATATTTTCAACCAAGGTCAAAAAGCACACGAAAGTTCCTTAATGAAAGCTAGTTTAAATAAAGAATATAAGACTAACAGAACTTGATTTATTGATCTAATATGATATAATTCTATAGAAGTACCGTTGTTACATGAACGATCATCATGAGATATGTATTTATAATTTGTATAAATGTTTATAGCATTAATGCACAGAATGAATTCTCGGATTATTAGTACAGGAACAAAATTTCAAAAAGGTTTTTAATTTATTTTTGCAATTCTTTTCTGGTCGACTACATGTATTTGTAGAGTGATTTAGAAGCATTTATATTGACATTGACTGTTGATGAGCGTATAAGTGCACTACTTTACTATAAATTTAAACATAACAAATGTGTGGATATAGCCCATGGTGGATTTGTAGTCTACCAATTGATGTAAAATGTCGTTCCACTTTCGCATTTTATTTGGAAATCATCAAAGTGTAAATTTATTCCACAATATTCAGTTTGCAAAGGACTACAAGAATTGTGTAATAAATGTGTTTGTTTTTTGATGGATATTCAGGCCCCTTTCTAAACCATTATACATGATTTGCATTTTATCTTTATCGGTGTTTTTACTTGGTACTTTGTCTTCATATAATTTATGTTAATAAATTTCAATTACCATTTTGATGCATACGCTGCAAACTTAGATCTTTCCAACTATTATAACTCCGCATTCTCGAAATTTACTGTTGACTGGATAAATTCAGAAAGATCTACTGTTGTCCATCTGAATATAATTGCCAGAGTCAGTGAACGTAGAAGATGTTAAGACTCTCATAGAAATAAAAAACGTGGGTGTAATACTACACAGAAATGACCAGAGAAGTAAAGTTGTTGTTTAAAATTAAATTACAAGGAACCATGACAGGTCTAATATTCAGTTTTTAATGAAATTTGGTGGATATGTAAATGCTATTAACTAATGTAAAACAACGTTTTCTCTTTCTCCTCTTCAGTTCTCTAGGGGGCTGAAAATAATATCATTTCATTTGGGTATTATTTGAAGGCCTGTACTCAAAAGAGAAGACGAGGGTAAATTCAAATTTCGGATTTCCGTATATACCTCTAATATTCATATTTAGTAAAACCACGTATTATGTAAGCGCCAATAATTTGTAGTCATATTTACTACTTCATGTATATGTACAAGCCAAACAGGAAATTTTACTCATCATTCTTACATCGAAAGGGTGAATTATATTAATTGAAATTTTCAGTGAACTTTCCGGTACACGGTAAATACATTTTTAATTTACTAAATACTTGTAACATGAGATGTATGCTACAATAGTGTAGATAAAAGCTTCTAAATGTTATATTAATTGTAATATTATGAATTAAATAATCACTTTATACAACTTTTATAAAAAAAACATTTCTTTATTTTAAAGAAATATTTTTAAAATAGAAAATAATTACAATGCTTGATTCATAAATTCGTAAAATTACTACAAACTTGTTTATGAAAATAATCTAATGCGAAATTATTATATACTTGTTAGGACAATAATTTAACGCAAAATTATCTTTTTATCTCTTAACGTTATGAAATCGCTCGATGGTGTGCTTTGCGAACACTTGCAGAAAGCGCTGACAGGCAGTTCTCACGAGAACGTTATTGTATGTACATACATAGTGTTCTAAGAACTGCTTACAAATGGAAAATTACTATATATAGGTGATCACAAGTAAGGTATATATAAACGTTATTTATTACGTGTTACCAACTTTTGATTGGTTACGTAATTCCCAGCATCTTTTCGCGAATAATGTACACAGTCTAGCCACAGATACTGTCAATTATACGAAATCATGAGTTACTGATACTTACAACAACGTAAGCATATTGTCGTGATCGGTATCTATTTTTAATTCTTTATTTATATTCAAATACTATAATCGTAACGCTGTCATCGTATTTTAAAAAATGGGAAAGAATCTGTGACAAATTTTAACCCTTTTTTGCCTTTCAATATTAACGTACGTTCGATATATCGTATCGTTTGTCTTTTTGACACTGGTAATATCATTGATAACCCTCGTATCGGCCGTTGGCACTCTGCATTTATCGTTAAATAATGTGGCATGCGTTCGTCCTAAAATCACTCGAAATTCACTGAGAAGCAAAATATCTTACCCCGTAACATTATCATTATACATACACAGCAAAGCAAGCCAATTGTAAAGGTGATAAAAACTGAAGGAACTATAAAGTTACTAAGTAGTTTTAGCAAAAGAGGTTATCGAAAAATCTTATGTTAAAACTACAAGATCTTCCCTATGGAGGAAACACATTTATTATTTCATCAGATTGTGATATCTATTCAACGTAGCCTCAGTAAGTGTTTGGTGGGGCGTTTTTCTCCTAGTTATTTTTGTTATATTTCAATGGAAAGATGGCTCCGAGTGTATCAAGAAACTTCGTTGGAAACTATAATGAAGCTTCTGACGTATTTCTCGTTTACGGGAAAGAAATGGGTGTTTCAACAGGATTTGATACTCGTTTATAAAATGAAAATCGCCAAAATATGAAAATAATATTTTTGAGTTTATTAAAGTTTTTGATTGATCGTCTGGTAGCCCTGCTTCGACCTCTCCCGATTATTGATTATGATTTCTCAAAATAGAATTTGTAAGAGACGATATCTAAATTTGGAGTTTTTGAAGTAAGGTACTGCTGAAGCCATAGCTATAAAATATTGCCAGAATAGTTTGCATTGCAGGAACTGAATACTTAGAATAAGTTATATTTAAGAGATAAAAGAGAAGTTATATATTTTTCTCTATAGTTTTCAAAAATATAAATTTTAATATCATTAGATGTTATCCTTATTTGTGCTGATGCTATTTACGGTTAGACAGGATATATGACGAAAAAATACATTCTATAATATATATATATATATATATATATATATATATATATATATATATAATAATGAAATATTTTTTTAAAAATTACTTAATCTAGTCATGCGACTGTTAACAATTAGTTAAATAAATAGGAAGAAAAAATACCCTTATTATAAAAACCGTGATTGAATTTGTAATACATACATATGTAATTAATATTCGTAAGTAATAAATGTTTGATAGATGCATACCGTTACAATAAAGTACAATGTCTGATAAACGTGACCGTAATGAATTATTAAGGTACATACATTTCTATTTATTTATCGAGTTACGGTATGGTTTAGAATATAATATTACCAGAATTACCACAATGTCATTTAAATTTCTTAAAATTAAACTTTAAATAAACCATGATCTAAAATTTAATTATATTGTACGTATTTTATGAATTCTTTTAGCTCCTTCCATTATGCATACTTGTGACGTGTTTATTTTTACTATACATAACATGTTTGAATTATTCTTCTCTACCTGCCTTTGCATTCATGTCTCCTAGAAGTACTTGTGTACTACGCCAGTCTCGAGTTGTACCACGAAGCATCAGGTAGACTCTCTAGTTGTATAACCGACTTTAAGAGAGAATTAACGGTTTATAATAATAAACTTTAATGATTAAGTTTACTATTTTAGTCTAATATAATAGTAATATATATAGATGCTTTATAATTACATGTGTGGAAAAAATGTTATGTTGAAAAACTATTTTATTTTTTACATATACTACTGCGGTAAATAATACATTTTGCAAATTCAAATTTAGAAATTTTATTATGTTCTTTCCTTTTAGAAGTAATACAATTCTGACTCTTTTGATTGACAGATTTTTTTATTTTGGCAAATGTTTGCTTTTGAATATTTATTATCAAATTAGAATGAAAAAAATTGAAAATATGTCCAAATTCGTGAAGGAAAACTGGTTTCTTTATATACATAATTTTCTTCCATACAATTGCGTTACTCATTAGGTATTCTATCAAATAATTAAACAAAAAGAAATCACTCATTTTCGTAGGTTACAAAAAATGTATATTGAAAAATAACTTCAAAAATTTCCTTTCTGGTGAACTTTAATCTTTACTTTTTTATTTATTATTAGATAACGCCAAATTTAAAATTTTATGATAGTGCGCTTGACACAGGTGAAATCTACATCTAAAATATATAAAATTCAGTTCGGTTATGTGAATAACATATTCGGCATTTTTAGGTTTAAAACATAGTTTTACTGCTTTGATTTTTCACCAACATTTTGAAACAATTTCAAATATTGGGTCTGGGAAAAAGTTCGTGGCGTTTTTTCAGTAAAATTCAACTGGTCCCCGCATGGCGCGTGGACGAATTCATTTAAACCGAATATGCTCCATTATTATCGACAATGTTTCGCCATTTTTTTGGTAGATCCATGATCCCATCTGTGAAAAACTTCTGTGGTTTCTGGTCGAAAAACTGAATCAAGTAGTTTTCACAGGCTTCTTTTGAAACCAACTTAATTCCATTGAGAGAGTTCTGCAGAGATCGAAACAGATGATAGTCAGAGGGTGCTATATCCGGACTGTAAGGTGGGTGCATCAAAACTTCCCAACCAAACTCTCTCAATTTTTGACGGGTCATCAAAGAAGTGTGTGGTCGGGCGTTGTCATGATGGAAGACAACACCTTTCCTATTAATCAATTCGGGCCGTTTTCTTTCAATCGCCTGGCGTAATCTCTCTAGTTGTGCACAGTAGACTTGAGAATCAATCGTCTGACCAGTTGGAAGTAGCTCGTAGTGGACGATTCCCCTCCAGTCCCACCATACACACAGCATCACTTTTTTTGGCGTCAATGTTGGCTTAGCGAACGCTTGTGACGGCTCACCATCCTTTATCCACGATCTTTTACGCTTCCGATTATCGTACGTAATCCATTTTTCATCTCCGGTTATTAAACGTTTCAGAAACGGCTCGATTTCATTCCGTTTCAGCAGCGCATCGCAGATGTTAATTCGGTCCATCATGTTTTTCACGCTCAACTCATGAGGAACCCATACGTCAAGCTTTTTTTTGTAACCAGCTTTGTGTAAATGGTTCAAAACAGTTTTGTGGTCAATGCCTAGCTCCATGCCAATATCGACACTGCTGATATGCTTATCTTGTTGGACTTTTTCAAGAATTTCACATTGAAATTTCCAGAACGAAAGCGAGCGAACCATTTCCGCGCAACAGATTTCGATAAAGTACCTTCACCGTACACAGCACAAATTTTATCACAAGCCTGCGCAGCGTTCTTCCCCTTATCATAATAATATTGCAGAATATAGCGAAATTTCTCATTATTCTTCTCCATTTTCAAGTGCGAATAACTTTCCAACCACTGCACCGATTACAATGTTTCTACGCTCAAACTAACGTTCGGAAGGTCATCTAAAAAACGAGCCGTCGGTGGTGTCGCTGTGACTTGTTGTTCTTTAGTTATCGGCAACCAATGCCATCTATCGGGAAAAACGCCACAAACTTTTTCCCAGACCCAATATGTATTTTTACGGGTAGCAACGCGGATAGTACATTAACACAGGCCATTTAAAAGTATTAAATAGTTGGTAAAAAGAAATTGTGTAATATTGAAATATGCCGTCAATATAAACAGTATCACAAGTACACTGAAAGTACAAATTAGTAGAATAGGACAAACTACTTTCTTTGTCCAAGCAGCTAACAAAATTTTAATTTTATTCTTGATTAGAGGATTTAACCAACTCAAAAACTGCACCCCTGCTTTTGAATAACGTATGTAAGTACACGTGTTCAATCATCGCTTCGAATGTCAGAAGCCCACTTACTATTCTGCAAATTATTCAAATACTATTAATTCTTAGTAAATTATTTTGGGGGTCTTTCTGAAAGATCTCTAACGACTTTTACTAACAGTCGTCCAACTTGCCCGTTAATAGTCTTATCAGATGATGATTATGTTCAAATACAGATTCCAAGATATTTGTTTCATCTACACCCGTATAAAGTTTAGCATTACACCTATTTTTTGTGTTATGGCAACGCAGTCGTATTTTGTCACACTTTGCAACGTGTGCTTTCGAAAATTTGGAATTATTTCTAATAACAATTCCTAATAACTAGTTATTTTTAATTAAAACGAGGTGATACAACTCGAAAACATAATCGAATGTTCTTTTCGGTAACGGACTAACTCAGATATTTGTGGTATAAATCGAGATTCTCTGTTTACTGGTGGTTTTTATTAATTATTATTGATTATGAATTCCACTCCTAATCTTCTATTATCTATACCACTACGTACTTGTCCATTTCTCTTGTTGTTTTTTCTTTTTGTTTCGTTTCTTGTATAACTAATATATCCATTTTGCACTTACTCAGTTTTTTAATACTTGTTTTTGCTTGTCATGTGTTCCTGACGTTCTATGGGCCTAATCTTAATATAGTAATTCATCTTTCCATTCTTTATTTATTCCTTATTTTAGCTTCACCTGCATTATCTTTAATAATTAATTCATCCTTAATCCATTTTCTTCTGAATCGCCGAATCAGATTTTATGTCTAATAATCCTTTTCGTAATGTCAATATAGCCTCACAAATCTGAATCATCTCCGTCTAATAAAAGACTTAAGAAAATTTGTAATATTATTATTACTTGCATACTATTTGTTTCTTTTTAATTAGAAAATTAATAAAAAATGTTTCTATATTTAAATACGAAAATTAATGTTAAATATACATACATTTCAAATTTGTAATACGAATACGAGACTAGAATTTACGATAAACCTACGATTTAGCACGGTATTTTCAAAATGATCACTTTCAGAAGATTTGGCATTTTTAGAAACAATTTATGAAAACTCTTTACTTCGCCGTATTTTATGCTTTTTAAATTTTATTCTTTTTAAATAGAAACACGGAGTAGTGGTTGAGTTGTAGGATGCATTGAAAGCATATTTTTGTTTCTTTAACGGGTGCAACTTGAAACTTTATTATTTTGCAAAATTCGAAAGACAAAAATCTGAATTTTAATTTGCAAAATCTTTTTCTTTAATTCTTCAAAAAACCTTTCACTCGATATTTGATCATAACGGTTTATATCAAACTTAATTAATTTTTAAATCTTTAATTCAATCTTATTTTTAAAACCTTAATCTCAAATTAGTAGGTATAAACTTAATGCATCAATTACAAACTTGTACTTACATGGCTTAACCTCACTTTTAGTCCAAATACTATTTTGAATTTTTAAATTAGATACTATTTTGTACAAATACCTTATCCTTAAATTTAAACATTTGTAGTCCATGTGATACGTAACTGCTATGAATATTGTTATCTATGCAATTAATACAATTTTTAACACATATCTTAATATTAGCTATACATGTTATTTACATTATTACATTGCTTTCTATTTTTACTCAAAATCAATTTAACACTATACCTATATTCTTATTTGAACAATATTTGTTAATTTTCCTTTTATATTTTAATAAATAACAAAAATTCCTTCTTTCATATTGATGACAAATTCTGTGACTATCCCTTTAAAAATTCTAAATGTTCAATCCCATTGATGTTTTTTCTAATTTCTAAACGAACTGTTACCAAGTTCTTTCCCGACCATGCAATTATTTAAGAAAATAACTTCTCTAAATTCATACACAAACATTTTATTCTACAAAGCTGACATATGATTTTATTTGTATTATTATTGGTCCTTTGATATACATAAAAATCTTAAATTCTATATGATAAAAGACTAGATTCTTTTTTTGATGATAAAAAAGACGATTATGAAGAATTTGCTTATTGAAGTACTGCATCTACTATTCCTCCTTCATATACCTAAGTCTTAGTATTCGTTTGCGGGGAGATTAGGATTCTAGTTATTATTACGAGTATGAAAATTTATATTTTCAAGGCATCTAGAATGTTTCGAGTGACGAACAAATGAGGTACACGCTAGCGTTACCTCATTTGCTGTTATACGAGATTGATTTAACGGGAAGAGACTCACGACATTTGATTTGAAAGTTAGTATGAAGTATCTAAATGAAAAATTTCAAAATTTATTAACTCGCAGTTCATAGTGGAACTCAATATTTATTTTATGAATGTTTAATTAAACATATTTTAAATTTTGGTTGATATGCAACAAAGTTTTGAAGACAATACTTCTTTGAAGAGTACAATTTTTACAGTAATGACTTATAAAAACGCTCTCTTTTATCCCGACCTTCACGCCACAGTCAAATTGGTCCCGAAAAGTTGAATTGAGATTCTAGGTTATGCTTCGTCCATTCTATTCGCCAGATTAAGTGGTTTCCAGTTATACCCTAAATTAAAACTTTTCTATGTTGAAAAGAACTGTCTGTCGGATAAAAGAATTATTGTGGTAACGGATTAGTACATACAAAAAAAATTACATAAAGGTCTTCAGCATCGTTGATCCAATTACGTTGAAGTTGAAGGGAAAATATGTTGGAAAATTAAAACATTATCATCTTATACCATAAACATGTATAGACTAATCACGACCAAATCACGCGAACATTTGTGATGTTACAAAATATCAGCTGAAATCGCCTGATTTTAACAGCTTCTTCAATTATTTTATTATATATCTACCTGTAGTTATTATTTATTTATCTGTAATCAGTTAATAAAACATTATCTGGAGCTATGGTATAACCTTAAATTCGCTCAAAATAGGTACACGTAATAATATTACATGTAAAACCACATTTGCACGTAACGCGAATGTGTGAACAAGGCTTTTACTTGACGTAATGTTTATACATGTTTAACCAGACAGAAAACTATCACGTACTGAGCACGCATTTTGTTAGTCTATATGTTCTTACGTAGAAGTAGTTGCTTCATAGAAGAAATGGCTAATTGTTAATACTGCACTGAAAGTCAATCGTGGAACAGAAAATACGACTAATACTGGAGTCTGCTTTAAACACCTTGCATGTACTTTTTCAGAATAAAAAGTGGAAAAGCTATAGCAATTTGAAGGTACGGCTACGGGAAATATCAAATTGTACTTAATCATGGAAGGGTGAAATATTTTTGAAAATACACTCGCGACAATTACATTCAGAATTATAATTTTTATATCATGCTTGTTATCCAATATATGACAAACAAATTTAGAAAAAATGCATTTTGACAAAGTAAAATTATAGACATCAATATAATAATATAATAATCAACTTCCTGCACTGCGCTAAGTAGGGTGGTGTTCCAGACAGAAACAAGGCGCAAGGAATGAGTGCTTCGTCATTAAAATAGATGTATTGTTTCGGAGGATGGAGAGGTGTATTGAGTGTAGAGGAAATTACTTTCAAAGCTGTATTGCACAACTTTCACAGTACCTTTTGTATAAAGGGTATCCAAAAATTAACGCAAGATTTGAATTAAATAGAAAACACAGCTTTTAGTCTTTTGATTGTTATTTTTTATTGAATTATGGAGTACATAGGATAGGGTTATTTATGGAATAACACATCGGGCAAATGGCCTCCACGGATTTGCATACACATACGCACTTGTTTGTCGAAATTTTCCATGACCATTATGCATAAATGTGGCTGAATTTCGTTCATGCAGCCTTGAATTTCCTCCATTAATACACGGGTGGTTGCGTGCATGTTGACATAGATCTGTGATTTCAAATAACCCCATAAAAAGAAATCTAATGGTGTTAAGTCACACGATCTAGGGGGCCAATTCTGATCACCGAAACGAGAAAGTACACGACCTGGAAATGTCTCATGCAGTAATTGAATTGTTTCATGGGCTGTATGGTATGTGGCACCGTCTTGTTGAAACCGCATATTGGCCACATCAATGTCATCCAATTTTGGGCAGAAAGAACTGTGTTATCATGTCGCGATATCGAGTATCGGTAACAGTCACTGCTTGACCAGCCTCAATTTCAAAAAAGTATCGTTATGCCTCCAGCCCAAAATCCACACCAAACAGTGACACGTTGTGGATGCATTTGTTTTTCGACAATCACATATAGGTTCTCAGAATCCCAAAAGCGGCAATTTTGGCGATTAACAAAGTCACCAAGGAGAAAATGTGCTTCACCGCTTAGGATAATTTTGCTCGAAAAATCAGCATCCATTTGCTGACGTTCAATAATCTATTCAACGAACTCTCTTCGCTGTGCATGGTCATTAGGCTTCAGTTGTTGTGTTAATTGGGCTTCAGTTGTTGTGTTGACGCCGAATTGAGGTTCCTGGATTGTCATGGACACTCTCACGCACTGTTTCAATATTGACATTTGAACGGCTTGTTTTTGGACGACCAGTGTATTGGGCGTCTCCAACGGATCCAAGTTCCCTGAATTTTTCAATTAATCTCTTCACAGTTGACGAAGTTAAAACACTATTCCGATCATATTTTGTATGAAATTTTCGAACTGCGGCCACCAAGTTTTCATTATTTTTGAAATATTGTTCAATAATGAAGACACGTTGTTCTATCGTGTAATGCTCCATTTTTACTAACCCTAAATTGTTAGCTGTTGAATTGTTTTTTTTAGGGTTACCAACACTTTACTGCACAAATGACGACAAATTCAAATTTTGCGTTAATTTTGGGGCATCCATTACCAGTACCCTATCGCGTTTATTTAGAACCTTCGGACGCCTATTTCTCGGTACAATTTTAACGGTTAAGGATATTGCTAAATTTGGCTTTTCGGCTTAACAGTTTTTTTATTTACGTAGTGTTATTAACGCGTGTATATCACCAGGCATATTGTATGTTTACTTATACAACTCATCTTTGTGAATTCACCAAAAGCTTATTTTTCACAAATAAACTTATGGCTTACAAAGGAGAAGTATCTATTTACCTATCTATAAAAATGAAGTATGGAAAAACTTTTGTGACATTCGACGTTAGAATACTTAGTAAATTCTTTTTCTAATTATAAATAATAACAGTCTTCATATTGATATTAGAGGTTTTTAGTTTTATAACGTTGTAAAATGGAAGAAAATATGCTCTATTATTTGATGGTGTATATATATATATATATATATATATATATATATATATATATATATATGTACGACGGTAGTTTGACAAGTAGTGAGAATGGAAAAGAAAAACGAATTTTTTAAATACAAAATAATTTTTATTTTTCAATATATTCTCCTAAAACAGCAATACATTTATTCCAAAGGTGCTCTAATGCCCTTATGCCATCTCTAAAATGCGATTTCGAATTTACGAAGATGATAAGCTCGTCGTTAGACGAAAATTTCTATCCACCTAGTGCCGTTTTCAATTTTTAAAAAAGGTTGAAGTCGGAAGGGGCTAGATCTGGCGAACAATGCGCATGCGGTACTAATTGGAAATGCTACTCGTGGATTTTGAACATCGCGACTGTGCTGGTATGCGAGGGAGCGTTGTCTTGGTGAAACAGAATCTTTTTCTTTGCTATTCCTGGCCGTTTAGCACGAATCTCAACATTTAATTTTTGTGGAAGTTCTGCATAATATTGACCGTTTATTGTGGCACCTTTCTGGTAATCAATGAGCAAAATGCCTTTTGAATCCCAAGAAATAGATGCCATCAACTTGTTTGCCGATAAAGTGGTTTTCGCTTTCTTTGGAGGTGCAGAACCACGTTCTAACCATTGTTTCGACTGTTGTTTAGTTTCGGGTGTACTGTAGTGTATCCAAGTTTCATCGCAAGTAACAAGTCGCCTACAAAAATCAACCGGATTCCGCTTAGAAAGGTCCAAACACTCATTGGAAATGCGCAGACGAGTGAACTTTTGATCGGTCGTAAGTAATCGCGGCACCCATATTGCCGAAAGTTTGGAAAGGCCCAATTGTTTCGTTAAAATGTTTATGGATTATGGATATTTATAATCATTTCCTTAGAAGTCACGATTTTGGGTGCTCCAGAGCGCGCTTCATCAACGCAGCTTGTTCTACCACGTTTAAATTCATTTAGCCATCTACTTATTGTGGCGGATGATGGAGCAGATTCACCTAATGTTTCCCGTAACTCATCTTTAATTTCGGTAGCTTTCACACCCTTAATTACGAAGTATTTAATCACCACACGATACTCTACTTTTTCCATTTTAACAAACCGACGTGTTGCTTCTTTTTCAATCAGCTGTCAAAAATAAACTAATCAACCGATTTATCTAAATGTCGGAGTGTAAACATATAAATAGGCAACCTAAATTACAGGGCATTTGTTTTACCAATTAGAGCGCCACCTATGTGTCATACTCACTACTTGTCAAACTATCCTCGTATATATTATCATTTGCTGAAATTCAACATTCACAAGATGTTCGAAATACTTTTGCGACTGACTACATATACATTGTACACTCCGCGCAACATGAATAGGACCACCCGACTGTTGCAAGCTTTCGGTGGTTTGAAAAACAATTCATTTACTAAAAATACAATGCAAGTTTGTAATGGTATGATATGGCAAATAATACGCATTATTGCGCAATAGTGCCTAACGTTATGCATTGGGTGACGTAAGTACCACATACATATAAAATGCACCGCGCCGGTTGGATACGACCAGTATTTAATAGTAAGCTACCGGATGAGTGTCGAGTTACAACGTGTATCCGGATAAACAATTAAGGGTATCGTGCAACGATGGGACGACAGAAGTGCTTAAGTATGGAAGAAATTGGAAAAATTAAAGCGTTCCATCAAGAAGGGTATTCCTCAAGGGCTACTGCAAAGAAAATAAGTCGATCACACCAGGTTGTGAACAATTTTATTAGGGATCCCGAGAATTATGGAAAACGTTTTAAAGGGCGAACAACATCCGTTACAACTAAGAGAGAACGTCGAGCCATATTACGCGAAGCATCGAATTCGGCATTAACGGCAAGACAAATCGCGAATAACGTTGGAACGAATGCATCGGTAAGAACTGTACAGAAGTTACTGAAGACCTGTCCGCATTTAAAACGTTTGAAAATTAAACGACGGCCTCCTTTAAGGGAATTTCAGCGCACTGCACGTCTTCAGTTTGCTCGAGCAAAAATGGGGTGGACAAGAGAATGGCAAACTGTTATTTTCAGTGACGAGAAGAAGTTTAATTTAGATGGCCCGGATGGGTTTTCTTATTATTTCCACGATTTACGTAAAGATGAAGTGATTCAGTCACGAAGGCGAGCCGATGTTGGTTCAGTCATGGTATGGGGAGCTGTTTCCTATAACGGACCTGTTGATTTAGTAATAGTGAAGGGCAGACAGAATTCGGAAAAGTACGTCCAGCTGCTGCAACAGGTGAAAGACAAATTTTCCAACGTTATGGCAGGTGGGCCATTTATTTTCCAACAGGATAATGCCAGTATTCACACCGCGCGCATTGTTCGACGCTGGTTTCAAGAACAAGGCATGGAGGTTCTCGATTGGCCATCGCTCTCCCCCGACCTAAACATCATAGAAAATGTTTGGGGATGGTTGTCGCGTAAATTGTACTCCAATGCTACCCAATTCAGTTGCGCTGACGAACTAGAGCAGGCGCTGAAACGAAGTTGGGCGGAACTTCCCGTTGACTACTTGAGAACCCTGTATAATTCCATTCCATCCCGACTATTTGAGATTATAAGAAATAATGGCAAAAGTACTCATTATTGAACAATAAAGTATTTTGTTATTGCAAACGAATCTTTTATTTTGTAGATTGGTCGTATTCAAGTGGCGTTTAATTACTCTACTTATTGTCATTAGTAACGTACATTTGCACTGACTTTTACAAAAATTATATTTGGTACCTACATACATCTTTTTATCAACCCTCTTATTTTCGAAAATAACAATTCCAGCGCGCTACCATGTTTATACCAACTACAAATGTCATATATGCAGTTTGCCCTATTCATGTTGCGAGGAGTGTATGTTCCTATTCTAATGATTTCTCTACATTTTCCACTGTCTAGTATATCTAACTATTCCAAATTTTTTACAACTACGTTTTATATAGGTCAAATGTTCTTTAAATTTTCTTTAAAATAAATTATAAATAACGTTCTTAAAATATGAAAAGTGTGAAAACTAAAAGAAAGACCTGAAATATGTATACATGAGGATAATATAATATAATATAATTTTCTGTATTAATGCATTTAAAACGTAAACTTGTTTCATTCTCTATTTTTAATAAGTTGTATATCACAAGTGAGAATAAATCGAGATTTAGCAAAAAGTGATGGTATATACTTGCACTTACACATCAATTGTATCCAACGAATTTGAACTTACCTGAAACAATAAAAAATACATTTTAGAAGACCTTATTGGAACGAAAAGATTATTTTATTACATTTAAGATTCATATTTGGAATGGATCTATTGAGACAAAATCTTAATGTTTCTACGTACGAAGTTAACGACACAGATTTCTATTAAATGCGAATTCATACGTATACTCTTGTCTGTAGGACGATCAGCCTACCCTTTAAATTCGATTCAATATACGAAAAAAATAGTTACCAGTTCATTTCATAGCAAATGTATAAGTTTCATGACGCTATGGTTATGGTCTAATCAGATACAGTTTTTTATTGGTGATTAAAGTTTGGGAAAGCGAAGTAATTGCACGTAATAAATTGTTGAAAAATAATCTGCAATTTTGCTTGTACAAAATTTTATTACAGAAACAACTATCTCTTCGTTTTATTTTATTTACTATTAATAAAGCAGTAAATAATGTTAAATAAATAATGAACTTGTTCTATAAAGTTCAGTAGAAATTATGGAAATAAAAGAAATGCAGGCCAAATGCAGGAGAGCAGAAGGTATTTTTATGATTTTATTATCAGGTTATAATAGAATCCTTTATCCAATGTCGTTTTCAAAGAGGATTTAGTCTTGATATTAGATTCTTTATATCATTCTAAAGCAGTATTTCATATTTCCTCTTTCATTTTGTTTTGTTATGCTTAAAAATAATTTAGATGGTAACTTATATAAAAATAAAATCAATTTTAAACAAGTATTAAAAATACTTTAAGCGAACGGACAAGTACAATTTAGACGATTTAGAATTATTAAAATTTAAGAAAAAAGGATTTAAAGATACAGCTGCCAATTTATCAATTAAAATATCTGTTAAAATATATATGATGTTAGTAACAAATTCATTGGACCTGTTACCATTCGTAAATTTCCTATATCACCTATTTCTTTCTTTTAAACAGGAAGTTTTTCGGAAGCTTCATTATAATTTTCAGCACAATTTCTTAATATATTCTTGCCAATATTTTTACATTAATCTTGCAAAAGTGAATAGGAGAAACACTTTCATAGGAGGCGCCGCAACAAACTCTTCTTGCGGGTGGATGGTAATTGCCCCAAACCAGTATTACGATCTCCTGACTTTCTAAGCAACTTTAATTAAACTTTACTTTTTCCTTGTAGTAAATATTTTCTCGTTCAGGAATAAGATTTTCCAATACCTCCTTTTGTTGTACTTATGTGACTTCTTCACACTTTCTTGTAGTTGGCAAAGCTGGTGTTAAAAGATGATGTTTGCTCTTCCTGTAACCTTTCATATCTTCTCCAGTAAGACGAGAGATTGTTCTAGGTGTTATGTTCATTTTACGCAACAATATTTTTGAAACTATTGCTCGTACATACACAAGTACAGAGCTCTATCAACGACATTATGTTCGTTAATATTAGGAGGCGGAAAAAATGAATTTGTATACATCCCCATAACAACGATGGGGTTATGGGAGCATTCCATAGAATAAATGGTTTTTATTGAATTGCTATCAAATAAATACCGACGTATTACATATGTATCTCCAACAATACGTTTATCTTCTTATGAACTTCTTTGACTTATAATGTCATATAATTATGCAACATTGACAATATTTATATTTAGAAAATGCAGAATGCTATTTTAAATAAACCGTCTCAGTTCTGTATGTTAAAATGTTTTATCTAC